>JAULJZ010195305.1:0-20366 GCA_032270985.1 Heliamphora pulchella | reverse complement strand
CTCTCTCTAAAACCTACTTTGAACTTTTAGAAAAAAACGAAATACAAACATAAAGAGGGAGAGAGAGAGAGAGAGATGGACGACTTGGGGGGGGGGGTGCCTCTTTAAAACAAATTTTGTAGCTAATGGAGGCTTATGATGAAAGTGCAAGACCTATAGAGGGCTAAGTCCAACCAAACACCATGCATGTATGACAAAGTGAATAAAATAATATGATTGAGTATATCACACTCAAAGTGGCTGGCCATGGTAGGAAAATTGGCTCCAAATTTGAATTTTGTTTATATAATATTGATATATTGTATATTTAATGGTATATATACATTACATTGTTCAAGAATTGTATTCAAAAATTAACTTAATATATATTTTTTAGTACAATAATTATTGTTTTGAATTAAAATAATGATTTTAAGTGTTCCACTATATTTTTATATTGTAGTTTAATTATAGCATTATTTTGTTGAGGTGATTTGGTCAAATCTTGATTTTTTGTGTAATTTGATAGCTTGGTGTATATTTTTTTTATTACTTTTATATTAGTTTTAGTTTAATTTGGTAAATTTAAGTTTTAAAAAATTCAATTTTATAATTTGGTATTACTTTTACCATCATTTAATTAATTAGGCATTGTATTAAGTCTCTTTTTAATTAAATTTTCAAGTTAGTATTATAATTTATATTATTTTATTGAGTTGTTATTCCTTGAATATATATAAGTATTAAATGTTGTAGAGATTTGTCTGTGTATATATATATATATCAATCCCCATATGTGTGTGCATATATATATACATATATATATATGTGTGTGTGTGTGTGTGTGTGTGTGTGTGTATTATTTTTTATTTTTTTAAAATCTCGCCTCACATGTCTACCTGAGCCCTCCCGGCATCGCAGCCCCTCGTTTGGCTTGGAGGACCATGAGAGCGACCCGGAGGACAACATACCTATTGCTAGGTTAACCATTGCTCGGAGAAGAGGTATCACTGAGGTTGTGAAGGAACAGGTTGGCTCCGTTGGCTCCCCTGGTAAAGGGAGTTCTGCTCCCTAATCATTGCATCCCGAGGAGGCTCCTCCACTCCCTGGCTTGGGATTTGATACCTCAGCCAATGAAGCTATCGCGAAGTTGGCCCCTTAGCTTGGCACCGAGGGAGAGGAGTCTCATGCTGAAGGGGAGTCTGTGAAGCATTAGGAAACAGAAGAGCTCAACTTGGGTGAAGAGGAACTAGGTATTGCAGCCGTGGAGTCGAGGATGGGTGTCGAGGCCGCTGTTGGAGCCATTTTATTGCCCAAGCAGGATCCCGTAGAGGGGCTTAGCCAGGCTTGTGTTTCTTTTGTTAGGCATAGGGTCTATTTGGAAGATTTAAAAATTTTAGAGGCTATCTGTACTAAACATCCTACGACCTTCATGGATTTTGGTTTGAGGAGCCCTGCCTTATCGAGCTTCAATCTGCATGTGTTAAGTTCTTTGATCCAGCTGTTGTTAGACTTCTCTATCAAGGAGCCAGACTAGGCCACACTAGATGCGGCCTCGAATGCGCTCAATGACTTAGAGCTGGTAAGATTTGACTTTTCATGGTTGCATACTATGCTCGAGTTAGCCCGTTCCTTACTGTGACTCTCTGAGTCTTTAGCCCAAGTTTGTGAGAAAGAGCACTTGGTGGGTTTGGCTGCTCAACACATTTCAGATGCCAAGATTGTCCTAGCAACCATGGAGGTGGAGTTTTCTTGTGCCCAACAAGAATTAGAAGCAGAGTTAACTCAAGTACCCCCTGATGATCATGTTCTTCCAATAATAGATTTAAATGACAAAGTCCTAAAGGACTTGGTGTAGTCTTGTAGTTGAAGAACACCCCCCCCCCCCCCCCAATTTTTTTCTTAATATAAATGAAAGAAAGATTTTATTACTTAGCCAAAAGCTTTATTGATCGCAATGTTTTTCATGCATTGTATTTTTAATAAAATTAACATTAATGGGTCCAGTTCTAAAACCATCATTAACTCGAACTAATTTGTAATATTCACTGGTACTGTCTTGCATGACTTCATACACAACCCTTCCCATTTAGGGGAAAACTTTGGAACTAGGAGCCCCCTCATGATGGGGTCGACTAATTTCTAAACTAAGTCTCCTTCTCTGAACTCTTGTCTCTGCACCTTTTTATTGCACGCTTTTGCCCTTGCTTGTTGCATCTTTTCTAGCTTGTCGCTTGCTTTACCCCTTCTTTCTTCAATTGGCTCTAAGTTTGTCAACCAGTGCTGTGGGTTCCATCCTACAGTCAAAGCCATCATAGCTGAAGGTACTGTCAACTCTACTGGTAACACTGCCTTCAACCTGTAGACTAGTGAGTAGGGTGAAGCTAAGGTGGAGGATCTTTGTGCAGTTTGGTAAGCCCATAGTGCTACTGAAAGATGATCTGGCTATGCTTTTTCCTTCTTTTCCATCGTCTTGCTCAACACTTTGATCAGAGTCTTGTTTGTCGTTTCAGCTTATCCGTTTCCCTTGGGATAGTAGGGTGATGACTTGTGGTGTCTGATCTTGTAGGAGTCGAGTAGCTGTTGGACCTGTTTATTCACGAAAGGCATCCAATTATCTGATAGGATAACTTGAGGAATCCCAAACTTGCATATAATGTGTTCCCTGATGAAATTAGCTACTAAGTCTGCCATTGCTCTTTTCATTGGTATTACTTCGACCCACTTGGTGAATATTTATGTCGCTGCCAGTATCCACTGATGCCCCTTTACTTGAGGGTGTATCGGCCCAATAAGGTTCATAACCCACATGTGGAATGGCCAGGGAGTCCTTAGGCTATGCAAGTTGACTGATGGGGCATGTATCATGTCCCCGTGCTTCTAATTTGCCTGACAATTCTTCGCATATCTCTTAGCATTTTCTTCCATAGTGGGCCAATAGTACCTCAGATGGAGTAGTTGTTCGTATAGTCTAGTTCCTCCCTAGTGTTCTCCTTGGTGGCCACATTTTAATATCTTGTCTATCTCCTCGTATGCTACACATCGTAGCGAGTCCCCTCCCACACTTCTCTAAAATAGTCAGTTTTGCTTGATGAAGAATCTTGTTGACTGTTTGTTGATCCGAGCTGCTATTATTGGGTCAAGTGGAAGTATCTTCTCTCGCAAGTACTTCACATATGGGGTTCTCCAATCGTTCATGATATCATTAGCCGAAAAGTGCACACATTCTTCCTGTTGTTGAGCAACGTCCCTTAACATCTTTAGCCAGTAATACCCTTGCCTCTGAATTATCCCGTAAAGGCTAACATCAGCCTCTCCATAAATCTATTCGTGGATGTGATGTAGCTTCCATATCGCCTCCTCTTTGTCCATGCATCGAGCTAATAGTCCTTCTACTATCCGGTGGTAGAGCTCTTCTTCAATTAGTGTGAACCGGGCTTCCTTGGCCATAGGCATCGTACCTTGGCCGGTGTGCAGCTAAGTTCCAATAAGAGACAGCCAATCTTTCCCAAGTTGGTTTGGGTATAGCCCTAGGAGGGTGGTAGGTTCATGCTTTCTTCTCATCGTCATAGTCGTCAAGTCATTGAATAGTGGCAGTTTTGCCCCCAGCGTGGCTAGTGCATCGAGTAGTCGATTGGCTGACTTTGGCACGTGCTTGAATCCTACCTCCTCGAATTTTTTGAGTTACTTTTGTACCATCATTTTGTATGTTGCCAAAGCAACTACTTTTAGTCCAAACTCTCCTGTTGACTGCTTTACCACTAGGCTCGAATCTTCTAAGATTTTTAATCACCTTACTCCGATTCGCTCTACAACTAACAGACCTATGATAAGTGCCTCTTACTTAACCTCATTGTTCGAGCAATTGAACTATAGTTTATAGGCCAATTCGATCCTCCTTCTTGACTTCTGGTGAGTGAGGACTACTCATGCTCCTCATGTGCGCCCTGCTGCGGCGCCCTCGAACTGAAAGACCCACCACTCTTTCAACCTCTCTGTGAACATAGTGCTGCAACCTTCTCCCGAAAATTCCTCATTGAATAGCTCGATAACCAGCTCTAGAAATTATACCAGTAGCTCGGCTAGTGCTTGGCACTTGATCGCCCTTGGTATTGTGCATATAATGTCAAACTCGACCAGGGCCAGCATCCACCTGGCTGCCTTTCCAGTCAGCGTTGGCTTACTGAGCAAAAATATGATCCGGTCACATTTGGCTACCAGTTCAACCTATGAGCTAGGAAGTAGTGCCTAAATTTTTGTGCCGTGAATTCAACACCAAGCAATGTCTTTTTAACGAAGTATACCTTTCCTCTAGCCCTCTTGTTTTTTTGTTGATGTAGTACACTGGTCGCTCGACTCCTCTACTTCTTGCACTAGTAAGGCTCCAATAGATCTTATTGTAGACGTGAGATATAGTATGAGTGGCTTCCCAGGCTGTGGTGCGATCATTGTCTATAGAGAAGTCAAAGCTGCTTGGACTCTGTCGAAAACCCACTGGTGTTCCTCTGTCCACTCGAACCTTATGTTTCCTCTGAGTAGCTTGAAAAAAGGGGAATGTCATCTCTGTCAGCACTGGAATGAAGCCTCATAAGTAGGAAATCTTTCCCAAGAACCCTTTTAGGGACTTCTAAGACTAAGGGGGAGGCATTTCCATTGTAGACTTGATCTTCTCGTTATCTGCCTCTATTCTGTGTCGATAGACTAGGAATCCCAAAAATTTCCCTATTTTTACCCCGAATGCGAACTTGAGCAGATTCATCCTCATTTTAAACTTTTTGAACCTCCTGAATACTACCTCTAAGTCAGTTAGGTGGTCCTGCGGCTTTTTTGATTTTACAATTAGGTCGTCCACATAATCCTCGACTGTATGGTGCAACATATCATGAAAGACTACAACCATGGCCCACTAATATGTTGCACTAGCATTCTTCAATCTGAATGGCATGACTGTGTTGTAGAAATTACCCACGGGTGTGCAAAAATGTCACCTGGTGCCATTCGAATTTGATTGTAGCCACTGAACCCATCCATAAAGGAGAACATTTTGTGGCTTGAAGTAACGCCTACGAGTGTATCGATGTGCAGGAGGGGAAACTCGTTCTTTGGAAATGCCTTGTTAAAATCTCTAAAATCGACACATATTCGGATATATCCATTCTTCTTCTTCATCGGTACTAAATTTGCTAACCAGGTCGAGTACTGTATAGGTTTTATAAACTTAGCCTTCTGCAGCTTCTCAATTTTTGCCTTGATCTTTTCTTCTAGCTCGGGGTGGTATTTTCGAGCTGCTTGCTTCACTAGTCGAGCGTCTAAGAATACATTCAAGTGGTGGGTTACTAACTCTTCATCTAAACACGACATCTCCTCGTAGTTCCACGCAAATACTTCTGAATACTGTTTTAACAGTTGAATTAGGCTCTGCTTGAACTTTGCTACCAAAGCCCTGTTGACGTACACCGGTTTGGGCGACTGACTTTCTGTGCTCAAGTCGACATCTTCTAATGGCTCCTACTGGGGTCGAGGGCCATCCTGCTTGCAGTCGGGTGTTGTGGCGCCGGGATTTGGGGTTTTATATTGTTCAAAAATAAAAAATTTTAAGAAATATTTAAAAAAATATTTTAACACCTTGAAAGTTAAATTTTGAAAACTCCTTTCATTAAAAATAGTCGCCACTTGGTTTTTGAGAAAAACCAAGAAAAACAACAATAGGTTGTTGACCTTTAAAGCGTTAACTAGAGAAAAAAGGTTTGGGAGGTAAGGTACGAATCGGGAAAGATGTTAGGCATCTCGTTCGCCCAACCATAAGATTGACCTCTACTAATTATCATTGATTTTCAATAAGATTTCTCAAATGTATGCAATTATAGAAAATAGAGGTGAGAAAAAAACATCTAAAATCAAATACATAAAATACATAGCATATGTATATAAAATGCCAAAACAAAGTAAATCAGAAAAGAAAATCCTAAATCTATGGCATGAAATTTCTAACTAAAGTATACATGGAGCAAACTCGCATGCGATATCATCAAAATTAACATGATTCAAATAAAAAAATAGAAAATATGCTAAAAGTCACTAAATTCAAAATAAACATAAATTGCTAACAATATAACCTAAGTTATTCTAAACATGATTTCAAATAAACTATACTAAAGCATTCTCCAAAATTATCATACTAAATATGCATATTATCAAATAATCTAAACTAAGTTGATTTTAAACAAAAATAATCAACGCATGCTTTCTAAATGGTAACTATCAAGTTAGTTATTAACTAAAAACAAAACAAAATAAAATAAAAGAGAGGTCATTGAAAAGAAATTAAATAAAAATTTTTGTGGATTTTAAAGTTAAACAAAATAAGAGAAAAGAAAAAAACAAAAGGAATATTATGAAAGAAAAATTAAACCGACATTGAGAGATTTTGTAAATTTTGATGTTAAACAAAATAAAATAAAAGGAAAATAAAAGACATACTATGAAAGAAAAATTAAACTAACGGTAAGAGATTTTGTAAATTTTGATATTAAACAAAACAATTAAAAAATAAAAGAAATACAATTAGAATGGATTTAAACTAATGTATTAAAACAAAAACTAGCATAACAACTGTCTAATTAGAAAATATATAGTATTAACAACTACAATCATATAAATGTAAGTATATTGATTATGACAATAACAACATCGAATGTTGTAATTGCCAAATATGCTAGCACTATTTTTAATAAATTCAAGTGTAACAATGTGTTATGTATGCAATGTGAACAAAATAACAACTAAAAAAGCAATAAGAAGTATCCAAACTATAATAAACAAACTACGTACATTAATTTCATGATTATAATTCCATAAATGAAATGGTAAACTAAATCAACTATTTATATGAATGAAATATGAGAATGGAAATTGAATTTAACCCAACCACTCCAAAGGATAGAAAGTGGAGAGAAAAAGGTCGGGATCTAAACAGAATACCTAAATCGTTATAACCCGGGTGAAGCCTCAAGTTAGGGAGATGTGCTTCAACGATCCAATCCTCAATCAGTGATCCACTCCAAGTGTAGGTGAGTTAGGGTTTCGGTATCGGTGGTCCATCTCTCGATACTTCGGGAAGGTTTCGACATTGGGGCTCGTACTCTTTCGATACTTCGACAGAGTACCTCTCACTCTAAATTCTCTTCTGAAAAGCGTACTAGGAGTACAGTATTTATAGAATTCTTTAACCAATGAAATGTTGACACGTTTTGGGACATGCCAAGCCATTTAGAGATAGCGGTCGCCGGATTCAGAGTGGGCAGTTGCCCTAAAAATAAAACTTCCAAGGGTTTCTTATGGCAGTCACCACAATGAAGTTGGCAACCCTAGGATTCAATTATCGCAGTCGCTACTTTGGCTAGGGTTTTCAAAAGGTTCTTATGTAGGTCACCACAATCAAAGTTGGCAGTCCCATAGTTCAAGTTAACGGTTCAAGGTAATTTCATTGATTTGAAGGTTTTAATCATTGGATTCAAATCACAGAGCTTGGATTCTTTCCAATGGTTGTTTTAAGAGCACCATTCCACTTTTTTTCATCATTGGATTCACCCAGATCAACCTAAGATCGTCAAGATCAAATTGGGGTGTCTACAGGTTCCCCGATTTGATATAACTTGCATAGCAACGCGTGATACAAGTTATATCAAAGATTCACAGACAACATCCATTTGACCAAACTGTCAATCTTAGGCCACAAATAAGCATGCATATGACGTTGGTTGTACTTGGATTTTTATCGAACTGCCTACGTACCCTTTTGCTAGGAATCAGACCAAAACATAGTTCCTGCGACAAATGCATAGATGCAACATGATGTAGATATTAACATGATGTAAACACTAGTATGATCAAACAATTCCTGAAGATCGAGTGAAGATCTAAAAGGGACACAAATAAACAAGTCAAAGATCGAGCCGTAATCTAAGAACTCGGATGAGAATAAAATAATTAAAAAGATTGAGTCAATATTCTAAAAATTATCTTAACCGGAAAAGCAAACACGAATTAATAGGTCGAGTCAAGACCTAAAAAGTCGGAACGATAACGGGATAAGGAGGATTAAAAAGTCGAGTCAAGACTTTAAAATCATCCTCACCATGAATTAATAGGTCGAGTCGAGACCAAAAAATATAAAACGAAGCACGAGACAAAAATAATTAAAAGCCGAGTCAAAACTTAAAACTATCTTCATCAGAAAGGATAACTACAAATTAATAGGTCGAGAGATAAAAATAATTAAAAGTCGAGCCAAGACTTAAAACTATCTTCATCGGAAAGATAACCACAAATTAATAGGTCAAGTCAAGACCTAAAAATTCGGGACGAGACACTGGATAAAAATAATTAAAAACCGAGTCAAAACTTAAAACTATCTTCATCGGAAAGGATAATCACAAACTAATAGGTCGAATCAAGACTTAAAAATTCGGGATAAGGCACGGGATAAAAATAATTAAAAGTCGAGTCAAGACTTAAAATTATCTTCATCAGAAGGATAACCACGAATTAATAGGTTGAGTTAAGACGTAAAAAATAGAGATAAAACACGGGATAAAAATAATTAAAAGCCAAGTCAGGACTTTAAAATTATTTTAAATTCTAAAAAAAACAGGCAAACAAACAATCATAGAGGCATTAAAAACACATAAAAAGAAATTATGACATAGGTGTCTGGGGAGCAGGGCTTGAGAAACCTAAGACACCTTTTGGACTTAGGGCGCCTAGATCGCTAGGGCTTGAAAAACCTAATATGCCTTCTAGACTTATGGTGCCTAAGAAGCAAAGCTTGAAACATGGGATGCCTAGCACACTAGGGCTTGGAAAACCTAAGATGCCTTCTGGACTTAAGGTGCCTAGATCACTAGGGCTTGGAAAACTTAAAGCGCCTTCTGGACATAGGGTGCCTGAGAAGTAGGGCTTGAAACACAGAATGCCTAACACATTAAGGCTTGAGAAAACTAAGACGCCTTCTAGACTTAGGGTGTCTAAGAAGCAGGGCTTGAGAAACTTGAACGCCTTCTAGACTTAAGACCTAGATGCCTTATGAACTAGGATTTGAAGAAAATCTAAGACACCTTTTGGACTTAAGACCTAAGCGTCTTATGGACTAGGGTTTAAAGGAAAACCTAAGACACCTTCTGAACTTAGGACCTAAACGCCTTATGGACTAGGGTTTGGAGAAAAATCTAAGACACCTTTTGGACTTAAGACCTAAACGCCTTATGGACTAGGGTTTGAAGAGAACCAAAGACACCTTCTAGATTTAGGATCTAGACGCCTTATGGACTAGGATTTGGAGAAAAACCTAAGACACCTTCTCAACATAAGACCTAGACGCCTTATGTACTAAAACACCTTTTGGACTTAGAACCTAGACAACGCTTCGCATATGACTAGAATTTGAAAGATATGTCTTTTCCAGTCTTGAAGAATTATGCCCCATTATAGAGGAATTCACCGTCATTCTTAATCTCGTCCCACGAGAGTTCATGGCAATACCTTTCATGTTCATCTCTATGAAGAAGTAGATCGTGCATCCTTATGGTTTGACTGGACAAGAGGTTTCTTTCTTCGTCCATGGGGATTCACTAGACACAGATTCTGCCCTACTGGTGCCCTTGGAGACTTCAGCTTTTAGTTGCGGTGTCATTATGTTTTGTGCTTCTATCTGCTTGCTTGGTACCATTTTATTTTTTGTGACGGTCGGGTTAGCACTACTCTGGTAGACATTGCTGAGCAAATAAGGGCAGGCAAGGACTCCATAACTCTAGTTTTGGTCTAAACCCTAATGCTATCTACGTCTTTTGCCAGTTATCCTTTGCTTCTACAAGTAAAACTCAAATCTCTCATTGTTCTGTTCTTCTCTCCTTTTGTCGATTTTTCTCGATTTTTACCGCTCTTCTCTTCTTTTGCTAATTTTTCTTAGATTTTAACGTTTTTCTCTCTTTTTTCACTATCTCTTTTGACTTTTCCACATATTTCTCCTTTTTCTGATTTCTCTCGATTCTTACCTCGTTTCTCTCTTTTCAGATCTGACTGATAGAGAAGGTAAATCTTTTGTAAAAACTGGCTTCGAATGGGCACAACGTTGCTTCCTTTGGTCCATCGTCCTTTTTACCCGATATACATTACCGAGGCATCTTGGAGAAGGCAGCTTGGAGACAGTATCTTTCTTTGTTGACTAGAAGAGACATCACTTGGCAGTGCTCTTGGTAGCAAATCTCTTTTATGACTTTAACCACTATGGATCATTTAGATGTCTTGCCGATTAGTCTGTAGCTGTCTACCTTCTACTATCCACATCAGTTCATGAGGCAATTTGGTCGAGGTCATATCATATTTCACGGCGTACGGGATTGTATGTATTCATCTTCCCTTTAGTCCCACGGTATCAAAAGGCTTGGCCATCTCATTCACTAACGGAGATGCATAAGTTATCCCACACGGAGCTCCCCGAGGAGTTCAAGGCGTAGCTAGTTCAGGAAAATGAGAGCAGAAACAAAGAAGAGGAAGAAGAACAAGTAGCAAAGAAAATGAAGATCAGAAATATCTGTCTTACTTTTAGGATTTTGTATCCTTCTTCTTTATTTAGAGGTTGGAATTTGCGTGTCCGTCCTTTATTTCTAAAACCTTGTAAACGCTGCTGAAGTAATAAAAATCTCACGTTTATCTGAAAAAAGTTTTTAATTATTTAAAATTTTTTGATTCTTGAAATTAAATGACTTTATTATCAAAACTCAAAGATAAAATTTGCACTAATCATTACTCAGATTCAAAGATAGCTAAAATAATGAAGGTGGCCGAACTTCTTAAAAGAAGTTGTCTACGTATCCTAAGAAAGTGGAATCAGGTCATGACGTAGTTCGAGCTCGGTTCACTCTCAGGTATTAACACTCCTATTTTATGATGCCCTAACTTTTACCAAGGTCGTCCTTTTGGGTTTTCGGCCTTACGGCCGCTCTAACTATTGCTTAGGCTGCCTTTTTGGTTTTCAACCCAGCATGCTTTTCTTTTTTTTTTTCTCTCAAGGATATACTTTTTGAACTGGTCCAAGTTGATCGGAGTAGAAAATATGTTACCATTCAAATCCATGATGATTACAGCACCACCAGTCATAATAGTCTTAATCAAATGCAGCCAAGCCCAATTTGGCTTGAACCTTTTCCTTGGATAAAAAATAAGAGCCTTAATTTTCTTAAGAACCAAGCCACATTCTCTCAGGTCCCGGGTCTTGACTTTTCTTATTGAACACTTTTGCTATCCTTATATGTGGAACAAAATTTGTAGTCTTTTTTCATCGAATAAGAGAAGCTCTTCCATTTGATTTCTTTGTAATTCTTTCGCGGGTTGAGCCACGTCTTATATTTCTTGACCTTTCAAAGAATTTCTACAGCACTATGATATAGCTGTCTTGATCTTTGGACTTAACAATCATGTCGCCCACATACACATCAACGTCTTTATGTATCATATCATGTAACAAGGTAGTGGCAACCTTTTGGTAGATTGTCCATGTCATCACGCGATAGCAATAAGTACTCTACGGTGTAGTGAATGTCATCTTTTTTCTATCTTCAGGGTCCATTAGAATCTTATTATACCTGAAGAAACCATCCATGAAAGATAAGAGGGCGTGCCCCACTGTACTGTCCACCAAGACGTCAATATGCGATAATGGAAAGTCGTCTTTGGGCTGGCTTTGTTGAGATCTCAAAAATTCACACAAACTCTGATAAGTCCATCCTTCTTCATGACCGGTACAATATTCACCACCCACTTTTGGTATTCGGTTACTATGTGAAAACCAGCGTTGATTTGCTTGGTGACTTCTTCCTTGATTTTTAGAGCCCATTCTGCCCGTATTCTTCTCAACTTTTGCTTGACTGGTTTGGCATCGAGATACAAAGGGATATGGTGTTAGACGATTTCGGGATCAATACTAGGCATATCCTCGTACATAACCATGAAAAAATATCTTTAAATTCTTTTAATAAAGTTAATAATTATTCACGTTCAACTAAAAATAAAAAAGAACCAATTTGGACAATTTGTGCGTTAATTTCATTACCCAGATTTATTGATATCACCAAACTAGATTGCATCTTCTATCTGAACCCCGGTATCAAACAACTGCTCGAATGTGGAGAGCGACTGTGTGATCAAGTAATGCTTCAGATGAGATTGAAGATTCTTGACTAGAATCCTCATCTGTTCTTTTTCTGTTGGTCGATTTGTCATTTTAGTCACATTTCCCCTCCACCTAGTCAGAAAGTCCATAAATGTCTCTCTACTTTCTTGATGAGTGGTCTCCAGCTCCCGAGTGGTCACGTTCAGGTAGATATTATAACTGTACTGGTTGACAAATGCTGTGGTAACATATTTTCATGTTCTGGTCTTAGCAACATCAAGGGAAAGGAACCACTTTTAAGCTGCCTCTGAAAGAGATCGGTGGAATAGTTGAGCCTTCAACTGGTCATCGATCCCCATGGGAGAGAGGGTACCGACGTACATTCTCAAATAGATTCGAGGACAACTGGTTCCATCGAACTTCTTCATTTATGACATTTTAAACTTTTTTAACAAGAACTTCTTCACTTCTTCATTAAACTTTTCTGACATTTCTGACATTTTAAACTTTCGTACCTTCTCAAACATATTTTCATTTCTGACTCCCTAGATTGAGCGGTGTTTTCTTCTTCCACCGGGACCTATCGAGGGACTCGGGGCAAGAGAATAATTTGTGGCCCATCATTACCTTGGTTGTCATCCCAAAAATCTTTGCCATTGCCATTCGGGTCATCCAGTTGTTCATTCACCCCTGGCAGACGGGCCTGAATTGCCTGAATCTATGCTTAGTGTTGCATCTATGTTTGGGTCTAATACTCAACATCCCTCTGTATATCAGTAATTGCCCCCATCTGTGCTGTCAGATTCACCTCATTCTCGACCATCTATGTTTGGGTCTAAAACTCGTACTGAATGTGACCTTTTCGACTCAATGGTCTAAACCTGAAGCAAAACCTAGATCCCAAAAGCAAAATCACCGGTATCAGACACGTCTCGAAAAAGATCTCGATAACAAATAGCTGATCTCCAAATGCCAAAGACAACTGACCATGAGCAGTTATGCACACTGAAACAAAAGCATGCCTCTGCTGGGTCCATACTGGTAGCATAATGACTGGAAACCTTAGTATTCAAGACCGGACATGAAAATTGAGCGAGGGAGCAACACAACTCTAAAAGGAAGATTTATCCCAAAAATCTAAAGGACAAAACGAACAACACTCGGCAAGAATAATAGCTCTAAGCTAAAGAGACCGATCTACCCTAATATTCTAAAGGAAAAACGGGCCGCACTCCGGTAAGCAAAATAAATCTAGCTCAAACAGTGGTTTGATGAAAGCAAGCGTAAACAAAGATACGGGTATAAAACTGACAGCCCGAGAACAACCCGAAAGAGAGAAGAAAGCTATTCTAAACGTTTCGAACCAAAACACAAGCATGACCCCGAGAAGAGAACCGACAACATGAAAGCCAAACAAGGTGAATATCAAAATTCAGGTAAGAACCCGAAGAAAAAACTATCTTAATCAACAAAGGACAACAAAAAACCAAAGTTAAACCCAGAAAAAGGGAACTAGCCTAAGTCGAACAAACACACAAAAAGAACAATCTTAACAAACGCAAACAAAACATACAATTAACAAAACAAATAATCCTATTAGGTCAGCAGCACCTAATGGAGGGTTCTAAGCTACTATATGCAGAAATGGCCGGTTTTGGTCAATAATCAAGGTACTTTCTGAATAGAGTCGAGTATATATTTTCCATACCTGGTGCAGTGCAGAACATGGTCAAGCGGTACGCACGAACTCTTTTATCGCACTTATGAAAGGATGTTGCCAGTAAGGCTTGCCTATCTTTCTAACATAGCCACGAAGCTGTAAACTGACCAGGGTATCAGGTTAACCAAGCAGGGGGCTGAGAACAATGCAAATACGTTCGAAAATACAAATAAAATTTTCTTACTAAGAACCAAAGATGCTATCAAGTCTAGCTTTCTTATTTGATTTTGTAAACCAATCCCCAGCGGAGTCGTCAGAAAATACTGTGGTGCCGGGATTTAGAATTTTGTGTTGTTCAAAAATAAGAAATTTTATGAAATATTTAAAAAATATTTTAACACCTTGAAAACCAAATTTTAAAAATATTTTTTGTTGAAAATAGAGTTGCCACTTGATTTTTGAGAAAATCAAGAAAAACAAAAATAGGCAGCTGACCTTTAAAGCGTCAACCAGAGAAAAAGGTTTCGGAAGTTAAGGTACGAATCGGGGAAGGTGTTAGGCACCCCGTTCACCCAACCATAAGGTTGGCCTCTACTAATCATCATTGATTTTTAATAAGATTTCTCAAATGCATGCAATTATAAAAAATAAAGCTAAGAAAAAAATATCCAAAATCAAATATAAAAAATACATAACATATGTATATATAACGCCGAAGCATATGTATATTGAACGCCGAAACAAATCAAATAAGAGAAGAAAATCCTAAGTTATATGTCTTCCAATTTCTAACTAAATGATACATGGAACAAATCTGCATACGATGTCATCAAAATTAACATGATTCAAATAAAAGAATAGAAAATATGCTAAAGGTCACTAAATTCAAAATAAATATGAATTGCGAACAATATAACTTAAGTTATTGTAAATATGATTTCAAGTGAATTATATTAAAGTATCCTCTAAAATTATCATACTAAATATGTATATTATCAAATAATCTAAACTAACATGATTTTAAACAAAAATAATTAACGCATGCTTTCTAAATGGTAACTATCAAATTAGTTATTAACTGAAAACAAAATAAAATAAAATAAAAGAGATGTCATTGAAAAGAAATTAAATAAAAGATTTAGTGAATTTTAATGTTAAACAAAATAAGAGAAAAGAAAAACAAAAGGAATATTATGAAAGAAAAATTAAACCTAACATTAAGAGATTTTATGAATTTTGATGTTAAACAAAATAAAGAAAAGAAAAATAAAAGACATACTATGAAAGAAAAATTAAATTAACATTAAGAAATTTTGTGAATTTTGATGTTAAACAAAATAAAAGAAAAAAAATAAAATAAATACAATTAGAAGGGATTTAAACTAATGTATTAAAACATAAACTAGCATAATAACTGTTTAATTAGAAAATATATAATATTGACAATTACAACCATATAAATGTAAGTACATTGATTATGACAATAACAACATTGAAAGTTATAATTGACAAATATGTTAGTACTACTTTTAATGGATTCACGAGTAACAATATGCTATGTGTGCAATGTGAACAAAATAACAATTAAGAAAGCAATAAGAGGTATCCAAACTATAATAAACAAACTACGCACATTAATTTCATGATTATAATTTCACAAATGAAATGGTAAACTAAATTAACTATTTATATGAATGAAACATGAGAATGGAAATTGAATTTAATCCACCCACTCCAAAGGATAAAAAGTGGAGAAAGAAAGGTCGAGGATTTAAACAGAATACCTAGATCGTTATAACCCGAGTGAAGCCTCAAGTCAGGGAGATGTGCTTCAACAATCCATTCCTCAATAAGTGATCCACTCCAAGTGTAGGTGAGTCAGGGTTTCGGTATCGGTGGTCCGTCTCTCAATACTTCGGCAGGGTTTCGACATCAGGGCTCTTACTCTCTCGATACTTTGACAAAATACCTCTCACTCTAAATTCTCTTATGAAAAATGTACCAGGGATACGGTATTTATAAAATTATTCAACCAATAAAATGTTGACACGTTTTGGGACACGTCAGGCCATTTAGAGTTGGCGGTCGCCGAATTCAGAATGAGCAGTCGCCACAAAAATAAAGCTTCCAAGGATTTCTTATGGCGGTCGCCATAATGAAGTTGGTGACCCGTGGTTCAATTGTGGCTGTCGCTACTTTGGCTTGGGTTTTCAAGAGGTTCTTGATTTGGTCGCCACAATCAAAGTTGGCGGTCTCACAGTTCAAGTTGACGGTTCAAGGTGATTTCATTGGTTTGAAGGTTTTGATCATTTGGTTCAAATCACTGAGCTTGGATCACTTCTCGAGGATTGTTTCAAGAGCACCATTCCACTTGCTTTCTTCATTGGATTCACCCGGATCAACCTAAGATTGACGGGGTCAAATTGGGGTGTTTACAGGTGCTTACTACTGTAGGGTGGCCTCGGTGGTGTCAGGGTTAGTTTCCTGAAAAGTGGCGACTAACCCTGCGCACCTTCACAAGTCATAGACCATCTTTCCTCTTTCTTTGACTTTCACAAGCTTTGTTGGTGGTTCTTGCTTTGGCTTCTTTCTCCTGCTGCTCGACCTTGTTTTTGCTTTTTCCTTACCAGAACTACTCCACTACGGTATCTTTACTGACCCTACCTTATCAATAATTGACTTGCTTTATGACAACTCATAGAAGAACATAGCATCGGCTAAATGGGCCTCCCCATAATGGAACGGCTTCCTTATAACTCTGATGGTAACCTCTTTTCCCTACCAGCGATATTTCACGCATTGATGATAACTAGAAGGTACGGCCTCATACTTGTGCATCCAAGATCTCCCCAGAATCACGTGGTAGCTCATACCCTCATCAATGATGTGGAACTTGACGGGCATATAAATCCCTTGTAACTCGAGATTCACCGTAATGTATCCCTGTGTTTTCTTTCTCTCTCTGTCGAACCCAGTCACTGTTATAGGTTGGCTGACTATTTTATCTTTTGCAATCCATGTTCTGTTAAATGTTTTTCTAGACATAATATTAATCGAAACCTCACTATCTAAAAATATACGCCTAAACGAAACCTTATTTATAATACCAGTAATGCATAGAGGTCGATTAAGAGGAAAAGGGTACCTTCGATCACAGTCGGTGAATATTATTGCGTTTGTGTAATTTGTGGCTACCTTTCGAAGTGTTCCCTTTGGAGTTGTGCACCTCAAGTCGTTTGCTTCTGCAATCTTCATGATGATTGCTTTTGTCGTGTCTCTCCGTAGTTTGGCTGTAAACCCGAGCTGATTATAAAACTACCAAGACTTCAATGATTCTTGTAAAGCCTCGATGGGATCCTATGTTCCCCTACAATCTTGTACCTCATGGACTTCATCGTCCCCTGTCATCATGTTAACCTCTCTGTCGTGTTTCGGAAATGGTCTCTTTCTAACATTGTTATCTTCCTCATCTGTAAATCTTACCTGTTTTTCGACTTCTTTCCTTCTGAAAATGCCTGGAATGTGAGGTGGTTCAATGATAAACACAGTAGTTTGGTCATTCTCTATCCTTCTTAGGTGTGAGGGTTTCTACTGGCGGGAGTGTCAATTATTTATCAGCCACCCACTCCTTAACTAGCTTTTTTACTATCTCGATATTGCACGGGTAAGGCGGGAGATCATTATCTCACCATCTTTTATTTCTATAGTCTCCTATTCCTTTCTTTCTCTCTCTCGTTTTTGTTCACTAAAGGCTGTAGAGGCTTGAGCCCTGTTACTACGAAAAAGGAAAGGCTTTGTGGGTGGTTTAATGGTGTTGCGAAGTTTACAGGCTGCCTCGATCATAGCTAAAAACGTAGGCAGATTGAGGTTGATGAGATGCGCCATGTACTCCTGCAAGATCCCCTGAACACACATCTGTACTTGATGAGTCTTGCTGATTGGTTCATGGCATTCAACAGCCAGGTCTTGAAATCTCTTGACATACTCGAGCAAATCATCTCACAACCACTGTGGCTTTCTAACCAGAGTGAGTGTTGTTACTTTTTCATGAAATTGAAAAAACTTTGTGTGGAACTTATTGACCATGTTCTCTCAAGTGATGACCGATCCTAGTGGAATATTGGCGTACCAACCATATGCTCTATCTGTCAAAGATTTTAAGAACTCCCTTAACCGCAAGGTATGGTCTCCTCCATAGGCTCCCAGTATCTTTACGAACCTCACCACATGTTCTCTAACATTCCATTTTCTTCCATCAAACTTAATGAACTTCGGGGCTACGTAGCTCTCAGGATAAGGTACTCATAATAGATATAATGGATAAGCTAGCTAAATATTCAAATTCGATAAGGATAGAAACCATCTCTTCGTTCTCTCCAGCTGGTACATCGCTTAGACGTCTGTGATCGTAGCAAATTGGGCTTGCATTTCTGGTAGGAGGAGGTTCAGATTGACAAATCCATGTATTGTCATCGGTGTCATCTGTGCTTGGGGCCTGGTTTGTTTCACTGGCTACTGTTGACCCACCAGGGTCACCTGTGGATCTACGGCAACCTCTTTTGCTGGTTGCCTTTTGCCTGGAGCCTCTGCTCGATTGGCATTGGTCACTACTGTTAAGATCGAATTAGTCAACCCTGCGATAGTGTTAAGGATGCTAGTCTGGCCATCTTGAATAGCCTACAGTGCATCTAAGAATAGATCATCGCAGTTGTTGTTCGAATTTGCCTGTTGTTCCGTTCTAGGTGCGACATTATGCTCGTTGATGTTAGAAAAACCATGGCTGGCTTAGGGGTTGTGTGTAATCCACTCTGGGTATTGACCATTCACAAGTTCACCTCTCTAGTGGAATCGCCAATGAATATAGGGTTCCTTTGAGAAGAAGGTAATTAATAACTATTGGAGAGGTAAAATATGCAAAATAATCAGAAACACAGAACGGAGAGAGATGGTCATTAGGTGAATGAAAAGGCTAATCGACTATGGAGTATTTGGTAGTATGAATACGTATATCTCAGGACAATTTGGCTTTGAATATATGAATTATGATCTCTTTGGAGCACGATCATCCTTTCTATTTATAACCCTCTGATGGAGCTATTAGGATTAGAACGAGACTCCAAGAGATATAATTAAATTAGAAAAAGTATTCTCAGGGATTTAAGAGATAAGATCTGCTGATTAACCATTTTCTCGAGAATCAGTATTCTACTCCAACTCAACTAGGTCGACCAATGGGTGCCCTGTGGGTACCCGACCCACCCAGGTTGAGTGACTCAGGGATCACTCGAGTGGGTGAGTCTCGTGGATCGGCAAGTCCTTTCTTTAGCCACCAAGTCGCTTGTCTTCTAATGTCCCGTGTAGAATTGTACTATCATTGTCTTCGTTGTCTCTAAAGCATTCTTTCGATTCTCAGAGGAATCTATGATTGTATAGTTTGTCTTCGTTGTCTCCAAAATATCTTTTTTTAAAATTTTTAAAATTCGCACCACAACGGTCCACGACCCTGGAAACCTACCCCGCATGCAATCTAAACTCAATCATGCATCGAAAGCAGTAAAAACATGCTTGAATGAAAACACATAACGCGCGTCCAAAAATGCCAAAAAAGAAAACGGGTCAGGGTCTCACACTCCCCTCCCACTACTAGCCCCTTCGACCACCTCTCACTTATTTTTTTGTTTGCAAACGTGTTTTATTATTTTATTTTTAAAAATATATTTTCTCTTTATTAGAAATGAAAAACATAAAACTTTGTAATGTTATACAAGGAATCGGGCCTTATTAGATTTAATATTCAAACACAACTTTGAAAAAATCGAATGGGTCTTAGGCCTTGATTGGCAATTTTTACTTTTTGGCTTTTTAGTTAAAAATCCCAAAAAGTAAAAGTTGCCAGTTTGGTAAAAAGGTAAAAAAGTTAAAAAATTAAAACGTCAAATCAAAACACAAACTCTCAAAATATTATATTCAAACTCCCATCATATTTAAAATACAATAATACTCTTTATTTATAACTTATTTACTATCAGTACCAACTAT
The DNA here is from genome assembly GCA_032270985.1 of Heliamphora pulchella. Taxonomy (NCBI): domain Eukaryota; kingdom Viridiplantae; phylum Streptophyta; class Magnoliopsida; order Ericales; family Sarraceniaceae; genus Heliamphora; species Heliamphora pulchella. Next base: position 519 of record JAULJZ010195305.1, on the reverse strand, counting down.
ATATAATTGTTAATATCAAATATATAGAAGGTCAGAATTGTCCATTTTGAACAATGTAGATGGCCGTTATCAAAGGAATATAAAAAATCTGAGTAAATCTGCAAACTGAGTAATTCAAGATATCGACTCAACCCTATGATAGAAAATAATATAATCTCTGGAGTTAAATATTTTCAAACGATATTTTTCAAAACTTAACTCCTAAGTTTCCCATTTTTCTCTTTGCCTTCTCTCTAAGTTCTTGGGGGCCCGGGACTTGGTTTTCAACGATCCAACAGCTGATACTTGCTTTTAACGTCGTGGGCTATGCAACCATCCGGTCAGATTTTGATTCCGATGAACCTCGATTTTGCACGTGGATCGAGACGTCGAGTTTTTAACTCACCAAGGTAGGATACTAGACCTGTATGTTTTATAAGGGTGCTGCGGGTAATCGGGTGTTTTTTTACCGGTTAGATCGCTGTAGATCTGAGTTTGAATCAAGTTAGGTTTTTGGGTTTAAAACCTTGTTTCGGCGAT
>JAULJZ010195294.1:0-20368 GCA_032270985.1 Heliamphora pulchella | reverse complement strand
TAATTCATATTTAGGTAATTTTGGTAACTTTTAACATATTTTTTTATTATTTTATGCATACTATGACAGTTTAGATTATTTTTGTGAATATTACATGTGGGAATGCTTCATGTATCTTTTAGTTAGAAATTGTATGTCGTAGAACTTAGGAATTCACCTCTTTATTTGTCCTAATTTGGAATGCTATGTACATATATTATGTATTTTTTATATTTAATTTTGGATGTTCTCTCTTTGCCTCAATTTTTTTTATTTGCATGCATTTGAGAAATTTTGTTAAAAAATCAACGATGATTAGTAGAGGCCAACCTTATAGTTAGGCGAATGTGGTGCCTAACACCTTTTTTTATTCGTACCTTAGCCCCCGAACCCTCTTTCTTTGGTTAAACGTTTTAAAGATCAGTAGCCATTTTTATTTTTCTTAATTTTTCTCAAAAACTAAGTGGCAACTCCATTTCAACAAAAAAGGATTTTTAAAATTTAATTTTCAAGGTGTTAAAAATATTTTTCAAAAATATTTTTGAATTTCTTTATTTTTGAAACGTTTTCCAAAACAACCCCCAAAATTCCAACGCCAGAAGTAGTCAAGGTGTAGCTCAGTTAGAAAAACTCACTTAGGAAAACGGGTGATGGTGGTTCAAGTTAACAGCAGACGGAACAGTTGAGTGGAGAACCTTTGGCTTACAAGAAAGCTACAAGCAGTGCAAGAACAGTTCAGGGACAAGTAGCAGTGTTAGAGAAGGTGGAGTCTTCAAAGAAGACTAAATAGTTGGAACTTGAAAGATTGTTTAAAGATAAAAAAAAATCTGTTGATTGTAAAATGGTCAAATTCAAGTCCGGTTTGAATTTGATCTAAGTCTATTCAGGTTGAAAATTTAGAAGGGTGAAGCACCCATACCTAGAAAGGGGTGCAAGTCAAGGATCGCCGACAGTTCTTCAAGATAGCTAAAAGATTAGAGCCAAGGTGGAGATTGTTGGGATTGACTCGAATATGGATGGTGCGTTTTCGTCTGAATGGACACAGGAGCGTCTGAACGATTTCGGCTCAGAAAGTTCTTCATCCGGACGGAGGTCTGGTCATCTAGAAAATTTCGAGACAGAGGGTTTTTCGTTCGAACAGAAATTAAGTCCGTCTAAATGGACAGCGGCAGACTGTGCGCAAGTTAAGCTAATTTTAGGGTTTCTTTTGAAACTTATATAAAAAGAGTTATAACTCTAAAACCCTTGAACGTTCATATGAAACAGAAGTTGTCTAAATACTCAGAAAAGCTCAGGTTGGAGACTAGAGAGAGTATAGAGAGATATAGATTGGATCAGTTTGAGGCTATAGAAACATTGTGAGGCAGAGAGTGAATCTTGTAATCTTTGTTAAAGAGTATAGTGGATTGATTCTTATCCCCCGTGGAGGTAAATAGTTAGTTGAACCACGTATATCTTGCGTATTTGGTCGAGGATTGCTGACAGTTCTTCAAGATGGCTAAAAGATTTGAGCAAAGGTGGAGATTGTTGGGATTGACTTGAATTTAGTTGATGTGTTTTCGTCTGAATGGATGCAGGAGCGTCTGAATAATTTCGGGCCAGAAAGTCTTTCGTCTGGACGATTTTGGGACAGAGTGTTTTTCATCTTGATAGAAATTAAGTCTGTCCGGACGGACAGCAGTGGACTATGTGCGAGTTAAGCCAATTTTAGGATTTTCTTTGAAACCTATATAAATGGAGTCATAACGCTAAAACCCTAGAACGTTCATATGAAATAGAAGTTGTCTAAATACTAGAAGAGGCTCAAGTTAGAGGCTAGAGAGAGTATAGAGAGACATAGATTGGCTCAGTTTGAGGCCATAAAAACATTGTAAGATAGAAAGTGAATCTTGTATTCTATGCTAAAAAGTATAGTGGATTGATTATTCTATCCCGTGGAGGTAAGTAGTCAGCCAAACCACGTATATTTTGCATATTTGGTTGTTCTTGTTTTTTTTATGATTGCTATTATGGATTGAAGTCTACGTGGGTTACTATTTGGCTATCCAAACCTGTTGATTTTATTTTTAAGAATTTAAGCCTAAAAATCCCAACAAACTAAACTGTATAGGATTAATAAATACCATATAATTATTTGTTTGGTTTGCCAATTTGTGAAAGAGATTGACCTATTAAATAATCTTTTCTAACTGCTATTAACTCCTATTTTGGAACTATTACAATCCCACCACCCTGGAATTTAAAAGGCCGGACAATTATTATCCCATTTTATTGCAATTTCATAATTATTTTAGTAAAATCATGACAAATGAAATAATGCACTATATCAATAGATAATTTTACTTTCAACCAAATAGCTTTCGTTACAAAAAAAAAAAAATACACACTAATAATTCAATCCATAATACTCTATATTCAATTTGGTGGCAGAAGAAAAAGAGTTGGATGGGAATAGTCCCAATATAGCCATGTTTGGAAAGTAAATCTCCCAAAGTAATTTAACCTTCCACTGTGGGCACAATTCTCATCCTACGGTGATTGCCGGGGGGGCGGGTGTTATGGTATGTAATTTTGTAGATTAAACAATTTAATTCTATTAAAATTATGTTAAATCAATAATATATTATTTATTTTTAAATTATCATACTCTCGGTCAAACACCATTCAATATAAAAAAATACTACACTAATTATCCAATGCATAGTACTACAGCACTAATAATCCACATATACAAATTATCTCATAAAAATAGTCTTTCAGCCAAACAAGTACTAAGTACTAATAATTTAAATATTCTAATTATCACATAAAGGAATTTAACCGAACAAGCTCCTTAAGTATGTAAGTAAAAAATGAAATTGACCTCTTGTTTTGAAACTTCATTTGTTCCCTTAATTAGTTCCGTCTATTCTTTGTTTTTCAAATTTGAAAAGAAAATTCACCATGATCAATTGTAAATATCTAAGTTTTACACACTTTTATAAAAATGTGTTATAAAGTTTTGTATTTACAAATAAATATTTAAATATTTAAATTTATTAATTTTGAAAAAAAATCCCATTATTCTTAATTGTGAAAATATTATCATGTTTAGAGTTGTGCACCTACTGTGTTGAAATTTTAAAATCGTTGACTATATATATATATATATATATATAAGGAATAGATATAGCACGATACGGGATCAAGAATATGATTTTTTTTTTCATTTCTTCTCCTATATCATTCGGCGCACGGAAGCAGAGAGAAAATTGGGAAAATAGCAAGATGGAGCAGATTCAGAATCATAATTGAAGATATTATTCATTTTTAAAAGGGAATATTTTTAATAAAAATAAAATAATGTGCCACAAGTAGAGTAATATTGATAAATAATTTAATTAATATAATTGGATAATAGTGAGAAAATTGAACAAAAAAGCAAATAATGTCCCTCTCTATTTCTTATTACGGGCAAGAAAAAAACTACAAAGAGTAAAAGAGAATGCGGCAGGATGGAAATAGAAAAAACTGGCAACCTTATCACACATCTCGTTTGGTTTTTTAATAAGTTGGTATTGTATTACATTATATTATGGGTTAATTAATTATTAGTCATATTTAAAAAAATTCAAAATGAATTACTCTCACTACTAAGCTTTTTCAAGATCTGGCTTTTAATTTTTAAATGCCATTTTACAATATATTAAATATACCTTTTGTTGTAAAATTTCTAGCCGCAATTCGCTTATTCTAAAAATCCTAATCTTCTCTCGCGGTCGACCATCGTTGCCTCTTATTGCCTTTGCACCATTGTCGACCACCACTTTTTCCATCTTCAAAACTACTTACAGAGCTGTTTTAGACGATACAGCTTGAACCACCATGGAAAGAATTGTGAATGGAGTCATTCTATTAAATAAATTATTTATATAAAAAAAATAAAATTGATCAAACAATAATAATTATGTCATTAGTCACATTTGTTTACAAAAATACATTGGTGGTGTTGGGATAAGTTACTAAGGGTAATTTTTAGTTTTTTGCTATTAATTTTAACAATAAATTATTAATATTTTTCAAATATCAACAATTTCTGCTACAAGTTATAATTATTTTTTCTTTTATAAATAACTAGTTTTAGCTACAAAGTAGCATAATTTTTTTTTGGTAAGTCGGGTAGCATAATTTTCAAAATTCACAATTTCTGCTGCAATGCCAAACACCACCATAATAAGTATAATTCGATCCAAGACTATATTTGACTAATTTTATTTATTATTCATAAATTAACTCCACAAAAATATTGGTGAATATGTTTAATCACAAGATAATGAATAAAATATTTTCTCTCACTTGAATATGGAGAGAGAGCTCCATATTTATAGATACACGAGATTATAAATACAGATGAGATTGGAATACAATTGTTATAGATATTTGAATATTTAAAATTCAAATTATAGTATTTCAACATCCCCCTTGAGATGTAGAATCCAAGGATTAGATTTGAAGTTTATCTCGTAGTTGGTGAAAAGATGTGGAAGGCAATGCCATAGTGAGAATGTCAACAATTTAATCTTTGAAAGAGACGAACTAAAATTGAATCTCCTTTTGAGTCACTTTGTCATAAACAAAATGTAAGTTGATCTTAACATGTTTAGGGTGAGCATGGAAGACAGGTTTTGCAGACAAGTAAGTGACACAAAGGTTGTCACACCAAAGAATGGGAGATTGAGAGAGTGAGATACCAAGTTTAGTTAACAGTGATCGTAGCTAGGAGATTTCAGTAGTAGCATCAGCTAGGGCCTTATATTTTGATTCAGTGGGTGATCACGCAACAAGGTATTGTTTTCTTGATGGCCAAGAAATTAAATTAGTACCCAGATAAATCACATAACTTCCAGTAGATTTGCAATCATCCAGACAGTCGACCCAGTCGACATCAGAGAAAGCCTACAGTTGTAAAGAGATAGATTTGTGAAGCAGAAGGCTAAAAGCAGATGTCTGTCTTAGGTATCAAAGGATCCGTTTCATAACTTGCCAATGTGTATCCATGGGAGAGTACATATATTGACAAACTCTGTTGACTGCAAAGGCTATGTCAGGCCTTGTGAGTGAAAGATAATAGAGAGAACCAACAATTTGTTGATATAAAGTTGGATCTTTAAATGGAAGTCCATCGGCAGCAGTCAACTTCAATGTAGTGGAGAGAAGTGCGGTAACAGGTTTCGAATTATCCATTCCAATTTTTTTAAGAATGTCCAGAATGTATTTGCGTTGGGACAGAAAGAGTCCGTTAGAAGTAGAGTGACCCTCGACCCCCAGGAAATAATGAAAGTTGCCAAGATTTTTGATGGCAAACTTCTCACCAAGAGAAGAGAGAATATGGTGGATATGGGATGAGGAAAAGGCAGTAATGATAATATCATCAACGCAAATCAAAATATATATACTAATGCCGTCGTGATGATAAATAAATAACGATGAATCAGATCTGGAGGCATGAAATTTAAGAAATTGAAGAAAAGTTGTGAGACGAAAGAACTAAGCACGGGGTGCTTGCTTTAGCCCATAAAGGGTCTTATGAAATTTGCACACATAGTCAGGATGATCCGAATCAACAAATCTTGGCGATTGATGTATGTAAACTTCTTCATTTAAGAACCCATGAAGAAATGCATTATAAATGTTCAGTTGTCGAATAGACCAATCTCGAGAGATAGCAATGGAAAGGACAGTCCGAATTGTAGTAGGTTTAACAACAGGACTAAAGGTTTCAAAATAGTCGAGACATTCTTGTTAATGGAAACCTTTGGCAAGAAAATGTGCCTTGTAACGTTCAATGGACCCGTCTGCACGACGTTTGATCCGGTAAACCAATTTACATGCAACGAGATTTTAATGAGGAGGAGGGGGTTGAAGACTCCAAGTGCCATTACGAATAAGTGTGTTAATCTCAGCAGATATGGCTTGGCGCCATAAAGGGTTTTCGTTTGCAATTGTAAAGCACGTGGGTTCAGTAGGGGAACACAGAAATTAGATCGGATTGCGAGGTGGAAGATTGGTGAGTGAGCAAAGCATTCGAAGGTGTGGACATGTGGTGGAGAACTATTGGATGGGTTCAGTTAGAGGAGGCATTGGAATGAAGTTGGGGTTGGAAATTTAAGTCGACAACAAGGTCAAGCACTTTAAAATTATGAACTGAATTTGAAAAAGTTGAGGGAATTGGACGTGAAGAATTTAATTGAACCGGATTTGAAGAATTTGATTAAACCAGATTTGAAGAATTTAATTGAACTAGATTGGAAGAATTTGACTTTGCCAAAGTTATAGAAGAATGGAGCTGGGATATTTGGGACAGGTTTGAGAGGGATGAGAGATGGGATGAGGGTGCTAGTTGGGGCGTGGGATGAGATGTATCTAACGGGAGAAGAGAATCGAAATTAGAGGATTGGGTGGTTGCCTTGGATAAGGAAGACAGAGGATGAGATGAAGAACAGAGGGGTTGGGTTGTGGGCATGGAATGTAGAATCGGCGGAGGAGATTTAGAGCAAATAGGTTGGGTTGTCACAGATCGGGGTGAATGAGGTGGAGATGGGTCTTGAAGAAGGAGATTAGGCACCAAATTAGATGAGGATTGCTGATTTGGTGCAGATGGAAGAGATGATGAGAGGGAAAATGGTGGATTTTGTGCAAAATGGATGTTTTGCGGAGTGAAAGATAACCCTGTGGCCAAAATTGGTGGAAGTTAGTTCTGAAGTTGGCGATTGGAATGATGTGTTGTGGAAATGGATAGATTTTGGGTCGGGGGTTGCGAATTTTGTTGGGAAGTAGCCGAGCTTAGTGGATTTGTGGGCGATGATAGATGAAGTGGTGGGATGGATGATGATTTGGGTGGAAGGGATCGCGGTGGGCGCCGATTGCAACGGGTGAGGGCCGAGATATGTGGAGAAAGAATTGAGGAGCGCCGACTTAACTGAATGAGATGTTGCTGAATGGAAGGTGCGGTGTCGATGTTGCCGATGCTGTTGAGTTGGTTAGACGTAGCTAAGTTGGTTGGATGAAGACTTTGCTGAGATGAGGGAATTTAAACTTGCGAATTTGGCAGAGAGATTGAAGAAACCGGTGGCAGCGATTGTTGAGGGTGAGAGAGGATGTCCGCAGTTGGTGGTTGAGATTGAGGAATAACGGCCGAATTTTATTGTTAAGGGTGGGAAAGGAGTTCCGAATTAGGGGGAGAATGAACATGGATAGAAAAGTGGCAAAGGGGGAGGAGAAAAGGATGGGGAATTGGATTTTGGACAGTGAACAGGTTGAGTGGAAAACGAAAAATAATTTTCATCAAAATAAACGTGGCGTAAATGCAACCCATTTCAGAATCAAGACAACGATTACCCGAGTAGGACGGACTATAGTCAAGAAAAACACACGGTGGAAACGAAATGAAATCTTATGCGTGCGATAGGGACGAAGATAAGGATTACATAAACAACCAAAATTTTTTTAAGAATGATGATCGAGAGACCGATTACACAAATGTTGCAATGGTGAGACATTTTGTGAGACACGTGATGGTAGACGATTAATTACGTAGACAGCAATTTCAAAGGCAAAGTGCCAATATTTGAGAGGAACAGAACTATGCGCGAGAAGAGCAAGACCTATTTCTACAATATGGCGATGCTGACGTTCAATTAAACTATTTTGTTTATGAGTGTGAGGGCATGGTAAACGATAACCAAATTCTGAAAATAAGGATGGAGTTTACGATATTCACCACCCCAATCTGTTTGAACGGATTTTAATTTACGAGAAAATTGACATTCAGCCATGAAAAGAAAATTTGTGAAAAGATGAAGTACATCAGATTTATTGAACATTGAAAAATACCAAATGTACATTGTTGAAGTATCCATAAGATTACAAAGTACTTATGACCATCAATAGAAGGAATCGGGGAAAGACCCCATACATCACTGAAAATTAAATCTAAAGGATCTAAATTTTTACTCTCAGTACAATGCAAGGAAAGTCTGGAGGATTTTCCAAGTTGACAAGCATGGCAAATGGTTCCGGGACATGATTTTGGAGAAGAAAAAGGTAGAGCATGAGCTTTCATGACTTGACAAAGAACACGCTTTTAAGGATGACCATGTCGATGATCCCAGTGATCGAGAGAGATGCATTCAGAGGACAGTGCCAGAAGAGAGAAGGCCGATGAGTGAAGCTTGTAGAGACCACCTTCATTCTTGCTGTGAAGGAGGATTTTCTTGGAAGTTTGATTCTTAACAAGAAAATGAGAAGGGTGAAATTTGAAGAAAACACGATTATCTTTGCTAAACTGATGAACTGAAAGCAAAGATTTAGTAAAAGAAGGCGCATTAAGAACAATAAGGAGAGTAAATGAAGTAGTGGGAGAGCGAAGAACAGAAGAACCGATGTATGAAATGGGAATACCATGACCATTACTGACGCACAGTTGAGAGGTCCCATGATAGTCTTTAATATTGGAGAGACTGGCAATGTCTGGAGTGACGTGATGTGTAGCACTAGTGTCAAGAAACCAATCCATTGGAGCAGATAGTTGAGATCCATAAGTAGTGAGATGAACACTGAGATTAACATTGTAGTTAAACCGACGCTAGCAGTAGGCAGCAGTACGGTTGTTTAGACCACATATTTGACAGTGAGACCGATTATTAAATGACGGAAGAGGAAAAATGCCAGCATAATTAGAGCAATTGCGACCACGACCATAATGGTTGTGACGACCAAGACCGCAAGCGCGAGAAGATCTAGAAGAGCCCCAATTGTTATCAGACTGATTATCACGATGGCGGGCGGTGGTCTGAGTAAAGTTAGCTTGCGAAGTAGTCGAAGAAGACGATATTTGAAGCATAGAGAAAGTATCTTTGTGGAGAAACTCATGATTGAGTAAGAGACTATGAAGTCCAGAGAAGAAAATTGAATCTAAATGGGCGGCAAGTGTAGTAACAAGATCACAGAATTCAGGTTGGAGATCTTTGAAGACATAGAGATTGAATTCAACTAGAGAGAGAGACTTGCCAATGGCGGTAAGTTCATCAGCAATGGTTTTGGCTTCATGGAGGAACGTTGTGATAAAGCGATCCTTTTGTTGTAGACTTTGAAGATGTCAATAGAGTTGAAGAATCCGAATCTGAGATGCCGAAGCGAGAAATGTCTCAAGTGTAACCCAGAAACACAACATACTTGACAACAATTTTTATCAATTCTTCTACTTGCAAGCTTTCCAACCTCACCATAATTGGCCACTTCTTTTTGAATCACCTCTTGTCAAAAGACATCTTTATAATGCTGTAAATCACAACATTCGGCAAATGTAAGCACCTCATTTTTAACAATGATTTTGGACATTTCTCTTGCTATTGATAATGGATTCCTCTGACAATTTTTTATTTATTTTAAAATAAAATTTAACATAAACTTGCCAAATTTTTTTTTAATTTTTAGAAAAATAAATAAAATATATTTTTGCTTATTATAAATAAAAAATAAAAAATAAAAAATTATAAATGCTACCAAATGAGCTAAATTAATTAAAAAATATTTTAATCAACCATATATATATATATATATGTGTGTGTGTGTGTGTGTGTGTGTGTGTGTGTGTTTTATATTTAAAATCCACACATATTATGAGTTTGCATCTCTTTTTTGTTATATATAAAAAAAATTGATTTGTGATTGATTGTTGTATTTTTTTTTTCTGTTCAAAACTCTTTGAACATTAAAAAAGAACATTTTAGCCAGCTATGCATATAGAATTCATACGTAGGGCCTATTATTTCAGATTTTGTTTATACCGAATTAGACTATTATAATCTCAATTGAGAATTCATAATACTAAGAATCTAATTTCTCTCTAAGATAACTTATCCCTTTTTCCAGTAAATATCTTTTTTTTATTCAATTACTAAAAATATTTTTCTAACTACTATTTTATGTTTTATTTCACTTTATTCAAATATAATACGAATAATATCATAATATATAATCTTATTACTATTTATGATATTAAAAAATATATAAATTTTAGGTATTACTTATTTTACTTATCTTCTTACTAGTAATTATAACTCGTGTTATGCACGGAATAAAAATAATAAATTTTAAATATATTATTTTGATATTTTATAATATTTATGTAAAATATAAATTTATTTAAAATAAATATTTTAATAAAATATAAGTAATTATAAAACTGAGAGAGTTAGGGTCAACTATTGTTCGACATGAAGTTAAAAATGACACGACTCAATAACACTTTTAATAAACATGTTGTATTAATGTTGAATCCGCATAACTCAAAAATGACTCATTTAACTCATTGAATTTTTTTGTAAAGTATTTTCCCATCAATTATTTGGACCTTTGAGTTTTGCATGCATAGATTAACGTTATTTTTTTATCGAACTATTTAAAGATTTTTTGCAAATTATTTAGAGTTTTTTTTATTTATTATAATTTATGTAATTTTATGATTGAAATATGTATAAAATAAAAAATGTGAAATTGTTATTAAATAAGTTGTTAAACAGGTTATTAAACAGGTTAACTCATTTATAAATAATTTGTGTTAAAATAAACAACATGTCTAGCCAAATGGGTAGTGTTAATGTTAAGGAATTTCTGACACGAACTCAATATGACACGACAGGAACACGATACGATACGATACCCATCCTTAGTTCTACCTTATGTAAGGACCCAAAATTTTCAATTCAAGATTTTATTAGTATTTTTCAAACAATAATTTGAATATCCTTTTAAAACAATTAAAAAATAATTCTATGTTTTTTCTAGTTTTAAAATTTTAAAATGTCTAGTCAATAGCTTATATTTTATATAGATTTATTTTATTATATATGTAATTTACAATTTATAATTTTTTAAATAGATAAGTATGATAGGTACGATTGTCCCATCCCGCTCATAAGTTTCATCAAATTGGATACACTTGCCAAGAACGAATTAAATTGAATCACGCCTCCTTTCCCTGCAGATCGAGTAAAATTTATCTCTTATATCATTAACTTTAATTACTTGTTAAGATTTTATTATGTTTGAAAATATAAAGAGTTTTTTTCATCAATAGTTAATTATTTTTTTCAAATATAGATTGATTAATTTTTTCACATTTTGTAAAGATTTCTCCAATTTTAAAATATTAAAGAATTAAAAAAATTCGATCAAAATTTATAAATTAAAATGATACCAAAACTATAATAGATCTTTTTTAAAAATCTTTGATAAAATATACTTTACAGAATCTTTTTTTTGAAAAATATGATAACATATATTCGATTATCTTTTAAGAAAAAATCTCTCAATTTTCCTAAAAAATAAGTCTCCTAAAAAAATCTCTTTTAATGAAATTTCCTACAAAATTTCCTTTAAGAAAATTTCCTACAAAATCTTTTTCAAGGAAATCTCCTACAAAAATTTCTTTTTAAATTTTGAATATTAAAATTTGGTAACTCTTTTTTAGTAAATAGCTAATCAAATATCTTTAAAATATTTTTTAATTAAAAAAATTTAAAAAATTAGATTAAAAATTTAAAACTTTCATAATGATTGAGACAAAAATTCCTTTTCGTGTATATATATATATTTCAATTCAATACCTTAAATAGGATCGTATATCATGAACCTTATGTGCATTAGTTGTACGGTTGAAACTTTTTTAAAAAAATTATTAAATTGTAATCGATTTACATTTATTCTCTGGCTCTAGATAACTCTAATCACTTGCTAATTATATAAGTGTATTCAAATTAACTAATAACTCTATTAGATATGTATATAATAATATTATAGTAATCATATTTTACTAATTATATTTGAGTATAAAATAATATATTATTTTATTTGTAAAATTCAAATTATAAATAATAATTTATAAATTAATATAAATATATATCTAAAATGTCACATTATAAAATACATTAATATGAGCACTAAATGTGATAATTATATAACGTACGTTATTAATATGTATATACGTATAGGCTACATGTAAGCATTTGACGACAACGTGGACTGCAGGTGCTGACTGTTATTTCGCCATTTTATTAGCTTATAAAGCTAGCAGACAACACCCCTTGCAGCCCTCTCGTACACCCAAAGCTCACTCTTCTAAGTTCGATTCAAACGTTATATTATTACCCGTCCCTCTCAGTTTCCTATTTGCTCGTACCTCTCTTGTTTTATACTCTCCTTCTCCCTTTCATTTCTCATTGCCCTAGCGCGCTCTCTCTCTCCTCTCTCTCTCTCTCTCCTCCATCATCTTCCTCAGATATTCACTCACCTATTTCATCTTCTCAGTTTCCAAGCTTTGAATTTGAAGAACAAAGAGCTACACACATTGCCACTCTTAGAAATACATACATACATATATATATAGGAGAGAGAGGAGAGAGAGAGAGAGAGAGAGAGAGAGAGAGAGAGAGAGAGAGAGAGAGAGAGAGAGAGAGAGAGAAAGGAATCAAGGATGCATAGGTGCTGTAGTTCTAATGGCAACATGGCGGGACCATGTACATGTGGTCTGTTTCAGAGTCAAAGCAATTCTTTCTCGATGCTATTCTCAGTGCCAAACCACAAGCCTTTTGACGAAGCTGACATGTGTTCATTCATGTCCTCTTCTTCCGTCGACTGCACTCTTTCCCTTGGAACCCCATCAACTCGTCTAAGCAGCGTCGACACTGATCAGAAGCGAGTCCACCACCACGATCGACGCGCTAGCTCTAGCTCCACCTCTTGCATGTCCAACATTTGTTGGGATATTTTACAGGCCAAGAACGCACCTTCAGCCCCACCAACTCACAAGACTCACCGCGGAAGCAATAGCATCAGCAACAACTCCGGCGGTGACCCCCTTCTTGCTCGGCGCTGTGCCAACTGCGACACCACTTCCACTCCCCTCTGGAGGAACGGTCCAAGAGGCCCAAAGGTCCATTCTTCTCAGGAATCTCACCCACATATAGACACTTTAATGCAAATATAGTTATAGTTATATTTTATAAGCATGTATATGCATTATGAACACACCTATTTCGGCTTATACATGTATGCTTTTCTACGAATTGCAGTCGCTTTGCAATGCTTGTGGAATTCGATTCAAGAAGGAAGAGAGGAGAGCAACTGCAGCAGCCGCCACCACCGGTGGCGGAGCTGCGTCAGGAGTAATGGAGCCTCATCGACACCTGATGAACAATTCATGGGTCCAGAACTCGCAGTCCCAAAAGGTGCCTTGCTTCTCTCCGGCCATTGGCAACGAATTCAGGTTCATTGAGGACGACGATCGCGACACCGACGCCGGCATTTCCTTCCTTTCTTGGCGCCTAAACGTCACAGACAGGCCAAGCCTTGTCCATGACTTCACGAGATAAAAAAATAACAGAAAAAGCATCCACGGCTGCGGCGGCGGCGGCGCACGCGTGACGCGCGGTGATGGCTATCGCTATTCGCTATTCTATGGACGTTCATCGTCAAATTCTTTCCTTGTTCTGTTTGAAAAGCCTGTCTGTCCAATCCATCTGGGCTTTGCTTAGATGGACGATGGAGTGAAAATGGGTCAATTCTATGTTGTTTTAAGTCGCTTTTCTTTTAGTTTCTTTAACTTTCCCTTTCAGTCGACCATCATATATAATAGTGTTACTTTTGTGTTCAGTTCAGTCTACTTCATATACTTTCACCATGGATGATGGACCTCAATGCTCATGTGTGTTACTGTTTGATGAAGATAGATTCACCGTCCGATTTGTATACTCTCGTCTGGTCTCGTCTCGTGTTGAAGAAAGACTAGAAGAGGGTAAGCGCTAGCTATAACCTATAAGGGGTGGGTCATTTAGGTGTCACTTTTATGAACTGAAGTTTACTGTTCATCTTTTATTGATTATTAATAGATGGCATACACGTTCATATAACTGCGAGTCTGAAGCTATTTCTGATGGCATGTGAGTCCTGAATTACACAACTGATGGAGGATCCAACACTAATAAATATCGTTGTGGTGTGTGGTTATAGAGTGGAGGATGTTGACAAATCTGAGAATCCAGTAATAATAATGTCGAGCAGTACGTTTCTGAAACCCCCTAAGCTGTGGTGCAGAAACAGAACATGGATTTGGAAAGGACTTGTAATGAGGACGATGTGATGTAGTAGTCTGTAGAGGTGGGACTAAACGGAAGGGAAGGGAAGCGTTTGGGGGGCAAATAAGTGAAATATGAAATGCTGTCTAAAACCAGCTTTTCAATTACTGGGTCTGGGAACTGGGAACCGCCCTATTCTAATTCTAATTTCCCCAAAAGTGGTTTAATACATAAACCACAAACTACACCAACTTGGAGTAATTACGAGGTAATCCCCACTATTATTATTAGTATTTTAATTTTAATTATATAATAAAAAATAATTTATGTAAAATAATGTCAAGTTTTTTAACCATTTTATGTATCGTTATTACGGCCTTAATCGGCAACTTGACTTTTTTGATTTTTTTTTTGTAAAAAAATGCAAAAAAAATCAACCTTACAATTTGGTAAAAAAATAAAAAATTTAAAAAGTCAAAAAATTAAATTAAAACGCAAGCTTTCAAAATATTCAAATTAAACTCTCATAATTTTTAAAATACAATAATATCATTTATTCATAATTTATTTACTACCACTACTAACTATATATAATTTTTAATATTAAATATATAAAAAAGTAAAAATATCAAATTTGAACAAAAAATAAAAAAAATTAACTTTTTATCCGAACAACTAAGTGCCTGTTTGGAATAGCTTTTAAGAGGTTTGATTTTTTTGAAAAAAAATGGAATGAAAAAAAAAATAAGAGTGTTTGGAATAATTTGAAAAAATAAATGTTTAAAAAAAAGAGAAAAAAAAATTTAGCTTTTTTTATGTTATTTTGAAAGCCGTGCAAATTTATTATGACAATAAAATCAACTTAAGCTGAGTTTTTTAGAAAAAAGCTAGTTTTGTTATGATTCCAAACATGGTATAACTTTAAAAATGCTAGTTTAAAAATTAAATTAACAAATAACTTATTTTAAATTTAATTTAATTTTTTAACTAAAAATATAAAAATACAAAAAAATATATACTTTTAAGTTAGTTATCCGCCCTACATGTATGGATTATTAAGATTCATTGCTCAGGTTGGAAACTTTTCTGATGCAGTGGTGGTAAATACATAAAAATAAAATAATCATTTTTATTACTAAATATATACATTAGTATTAGGGTGATTACATTTGGACACGTATTGAACCGGATTGGCAATATTTGTTTTTTCGACTTTTTAAGTACAAACGTTAAAAAGTTAAAATTATTCGTATAGCAAAAAATTTAAAAAATTAAATTAAAATATAAAATTTTAAAATATTTTATTAAAATTTTTACGATTTTTAAAATATAATAATATTTATTATTCATAATTTATTTATTACCATACTAACTACATAAATTGTTAATATTAAATATATAGAAGGATAAAATTATTCATTTTGAATAAAATGCAAGAAAACTAATTTTTTATCTAAATAACTAATTTTAAAAAAATTAATTTAAAAGTTAAATCAAACAATTTATTTTAAACCTAATTTAAGTTTGGCTAAAAATATAAAAGAAAACTGACATTGAAGCTAGTTGCGAATCAAACCTTCAATGATGTCATTAATGTTACATTAGTCGTTAAATCAAAAGATGCTTTTTGTGGGGTTAAGTATTTTGTAATTTTAGAGTATTTGAAGATATTTTTTTATATGATATTTTTATGTAATAATATAAAAGAAAACTATTCAAATAGAACAAGGTTAACTTACTTTTACCTTTTAGGTCTGAGATAAAAATGAATTTTTTAATTTATACAAAAATATCATATAAATATTAATGTTATGTTTGATTTTAAAAATATGTAATAATTTTCTCCCAAATAGTAACCATCGTTCTAGTAGTACTCATAAGGCCAGCTTGGCTTGCGAGAGTAGAATCGAATTAAAAACACGTAAAATTTCTACATAAAGTTAATACGTATAATATTGGTTATTACACATTTTATAGTGAAGAATAATTTCATAACTCTATAACTCATATCGGGGTGTTTGGCAAACTTCTATTGTTGGTAATTTTTACCTTTTTACTACTAATATTATAAATTTTTTAAATACTCACAATTTCTTTTATAATTTATTACTATTTTTTTTTATATTTCAGTTATAAGTCATAATTTTTACCAAACACTTATAATTTTTGTTACAAATTAAAATTTATAAATTACTAACTTTAACAATACCAAACACTCCCACTCTATTTTTTATCTAATTCTAAACCAAACATAAACAAAGAATATATATATATATATATATATAATTTTATCTATAATCTTATAGTACAATAAAATATGTGATGAGAACTATTGTATTACTCATTCATCTTTTTATCTTTATATCATCCTATTATATCTCCGAATGAAAGACGTCCATAACCATATACAGAAATGGTTGGTTGGTTTGCAATGATGCAATCTTGACTTATTAAATTTTGGTAAAGAAAAATGCTATATGTACTTACACTTCATACTCACTAGATACAAGCCAGGTGTTTTTCATCTATTTATTAAGTAGTCCTACTTCTTACTTACTAAGATACAAGTCAGTGGGTACTCTCAGGCATCTGTATTAAAGTGTACCAATAACTTTTAGACAGTTGGTACGTAGAAAATTGTGTAGAAAATTGCAAGCAAATATAGTATTAATTTTTGAAAAGATAAATTAATTTCACTCAAAATTAAATATTGTATGGCATATATACAATGGTTTTAACAAATAATCTAGCCAGGTTGGCCGGAATATTTGCATCTTATCACGAGGTGAAGGGTGGTTCAAAATTTTTTTTCGATCTCTTATGTGAATTATGATTTCTTTATGGATGAAACTAGTGCCCAGCCGAGGGAATACGACACCTCGATTTGAAATTTTGTGCAATCTCATAATAAAAGATATATATTATATATAATAAAAAATTATATTATTGACACTACCACTATCTCTAAATATAGATTTTTTCGTGTGTTTAAAAATCAAATTATTTAAATTTTTTTATAAATGATTCTAAATATGTAAATATTTTAATGTGATGTATATTTATTATCTCTATTGGATCATTCACTTTAGAATGATAATTCTACATCCGATAATAAACAATAACTAAGGAAATAAGTCTATCACCAAATAGAATGACATAAATATTGTACTTTTCAAACTCAAGACAAAATATATTAGATCCAAAAAATATTATAAAATAATTATAATTTATAACAAAATAAAAATCTAAATGCTGATATGCATTTCAAATACCTTTTATTGTGAGTTGAAAGAATTAAGAAAAAAATGTTTTATTACAGAATATCAAATATTAAAATGTTTACAAAAAAATACACATAAAAATCAATAAAATTTTTATTAATTAATATTTTCTTTTATTTTAGCCCCCTCAAGTTAAGTTTTTAGTTCCACCCCTCATCTCCCAGTATCAACAAAGAATGCTTAGCTTTGACGGAAAAATCGGTAATTTTATAAAATTTATGCTGTCATCACCCCTTAGATGAATAAAGAAATGAAAAATGTTAGGAAAATGGTTTAGATTAGTTTAAATTTTGGCAAACTTTGAGCTAATTTTTATGTGGGACCCATACACCGATTAAGATGGGTCGGGATGGTGTTGCGTTCACCACCGTGAGTACATTAAGAAAATGTATTTAGTTGATCAAAACTATTAAGTATTGAATGGGAAAATGACTTCTAAAGTCATGTGGTTGAATGAGGTAATATTAAAGATAACAAGTCTTATCCCACATTGAAAGTTTATGTAAAATTTAGTGGGTATATATAAGGCAACTTTAGGCTAAGGGCCAAGCCAAGCCGAGCCGGGCCGATCTGGGTCCGGGTCCGGGTCCGGGTTGCGGGTCCTCGGATAGAATCTTATTTTTTTGGTAAAAATTTATTTATTAAATAAATTTTGTATTTATTCAAATAAATATTTTGTCAATTATTACCGTTTTTTTTAACCGAGCGGTTCTTTCCAAATAGGTGCGCCTGCTTGGTTTATTGGTTCGCACCAGTTCGGGTATGTCCGAACAGGTGCGTCTTCAACCTTA
The DNA here is from genome assembly GCA_032270985.1 of Heliamphora pulchella. NCBI lineage: Eukaryota > Viridiplantae > Streptophyta > Magnoliopsida > Ericales > Sarraceniaceae > Heliamphora > Heliamphora pulchella. The sequence continues at coordinate 2,203 of JAULJZ010195294.1, read as the reverse complement.
AATTCGGGTATGTCCGAACAGGTGCGTCTTCAACCTTAAATTCACATCCCCAGCGTCATTCTCTGCACTGAATTTTTTCGTATCTATTTCCGTCGTCCACTCCTTCTGTTCAACAAGAGAGGGTTCAATCACTGTTTTGTTTGCCGAGCACACAAATTGCAGTGCTTCTTTTGCGTGCGAAAAACTAAGTATTCTTGGGAGGCAGACGTCCGAATTCTTAAGCACTACTGCAAGGGGCAAATCTGCTTTAAGGACAAAGTGTCATTTACATGCCTTAGTTTAATTTCTTCCTGTTCTGAGTCAAAAGTTTTGTGAGTATTCTATTTGATACTTTTCTATTCTGTGTTCTATAATTGTTCTATAATCTGTTTTATTCTCACATAAACAAATTGATTTTTTATTAATTTTAAATATCAGTTTGTTTATATATTATTAAATATATTGTTTATATATATATTTATTAGTTTATGCTTATTACAATCTTAAAGCAGATTCAGTTGTTTAATCTGTGGGTGATAATCGTAACGGTTTTGAAACAGTGTGTTTCTCTTATGTTCTTATTGGTTCGATCTTATTCTATTTAATTTATTTGTATACTATCCTTACTGCCTATTTTATTCGGTGTTTAACATATTCATTATCGGCAAAGTATTTTTCCTTATTTGCATTAGAAGTTTGAGTTCCTTCACCGAGAATTCTATTTACTGTTTATACAGTGCAACCAATTTTGTTTATAACAGTTTATGCTTTTTAACACAAATCTGGTTCATGTTTTTAGTGCATTTTACTTTCCTGTAAGTTCATGATTTGTGCATCAATTATTGGTATACTTATTTAATGATTAAATTTATTCTTTACCAACCTGTTAACATATTTTTCCTACCAAAGTTATTTAGTAGTTTATTTATTATTTAAAGTTTGTTCAGTAAAACAGTTTTGTGTTTATTATTATTAATTTTATTATTATAATCAGTGCACAGTTTATTTTTAAGGTTTCTGTTTGTAACAGTTTAAAATTTTGTGTAAAATATATATATATATAATCTTTTGGTGTGTTTAATTTTCTGTTTATAACAGTTTATAATTTTCTGTGTAGTTTTGTTATATTAAAAATAGTTTAATATTCTTGTTCTCATTTCATTTTATTGATATTTGACTTGGGATATATTGCTGTTTAACAGAAATGGCTATAGATACCAGTCACGGTTCTGTTAGTGCCGGTATAAACACCAGTGATGTGCCCACTCCCGTCCCAACGGCTGTGTTTGCACCAGTTATACCTCCAATACCTACTACCGTTCCGGTGAATCATGGAGAGAAGCCCGAAAAATTCAACGGGAATGACTTCAAAAGGTGGCAACAGAAGATGTTATTCTATCTGACCACACTGAATTTGGAAAGATTTCTGCAAGAAGATACTCTAGTACTAAAAGATGGTGAATCTGACAAGCAAATCGTTGCCGCAATGGACGCATGGAAGCATGCCAATTTTTTATGCAAAAACTATGTCCTCAACGACTTGGACAATGCACTGTACAGTGTTTATTGTACCAAGCAAACTACAAAGGAACTATTGGAATTCTTGGACAAGAAGTACAAGACTGAAGACGCCGGGATGAAGAAGTTTATTGTCGGTCGTTTTCTTGACTACAAAATAATTGATTCTAATACTGTAATCAACCAAGTCCAAGAACTTCAGGTAATTCTGCATGAAATTCATGCAGAAGGGATGTCTCTGAGCGAGTCATTCCAAGTGGCAGTAGTTATTGAAAAATTACCGCCATCTTGGAAAGAATTCAAAAGCTATCTGAAACATAAGCGCAAAGAGATGAAACTAGAAGATCTCATAGTACGGCTAAGAATTGAAGAAGACAACAGGGGTTCAAAGAAGAAGATGGGAGGTCAATTTGTGGCTAAGGCTAATGTTGTTGAACAAGGGCAGGGCCAGACCAGCAACAGTAAAAAGAGGAAACATTCTAGACAAGGATCCACTCATAGCCTGAAAGGAGGTGCAAACAAAAGGTACAAGTTTCAGGAAAAATACTTCAAGTGTGACAAGCAAGGGCACCGTGCTGCTGATTGTCGGAGCAAGCAAAATGTGCAGGTAAAATACCATAAGAAGACCGCGCAGGCTCATGTGACTGAAGTGGAGAATCTCTCCAATGATGTGGATGATTTGAGTCTGACTGCAGTGGTATCTGAA
>JAULJZ010195273.1:0-20371 GCA_032270985.1 Heliamphora pulchella | reverse complement strand
TGATACCTTGAGATGGATCACCAATGATTAGATCTTTTGGGTGACCATGAGCGTACCTCCACTCTTTTGGTAAGTCAGAAGTTTCTGCAATTTCAGATTCTGCAATCTGTTGGACTGCATTATGCTGTGAGTTTGAAACTTCATCTTGAGTTGCACAAAAATGTGTGACAGAGGGTACTGTTATTCATTGAACCTCAATAGTGACTTTCAGAGATGATTAGACCTATCAAAACTCAATATCTTAAGCTCAGTTTCGATGGGTAGCGAGATATATATATTGGCTACAACTTTTTTGTTTTGACCTAAGCTCAAATCACGTCTAAAAATATAAATTTTGGGTCTGCAATACATATTATTCTGAAACTGACACATTTTGGTAATAAGGTTATATATCGAGTTCTACTCTCTTAAATCTGTTCAAAAATTTTTTGTATGAAAGATAACATAAAAATATTGGTCTGGACATAAAGAACACACTCAGATCATATTTCTATATTGAGTTATGATATTTCAAAAAGTGGTACAGAGAGGTCAAAAAGCTCAAATTTTAGGCTTACTTAAATTCTAGCCACCTAGCACATAGTTTGTCAAGATTTTGTCTATTTTCTTTGCATGCATGTGTTTTATACTTAAATACCAATATTCCAGAACTCATAGGAGTTACAACACTCAAGAACACCAACATGCAAACACATCTCATAACATAAAAACATGAACAGTCCCTATTTTTCTCACTATAACGCCTTTTTGATTCATTTTTTGGTTCTTGTTCTTGGTTGTGTTTTAAGAGATGAGTTGAGGGGGATTTAGTGTGAGGTTGAGCAGAGAGTTTAGAGATTTTACTTACATATTGGATTATCTAAGAGTAGAAGGTTGAAAGGGACTTGGTTTTAGTTTTCTTGATTTCCTAAGATCACCTTGCTTCTCCTCCTTTTGGTTCCACCTTCTTTCTTTCTTCTTCTTTCTTCCTCCTTCTCTAGAACACTTGGAGTATTTTCTTGTGCTCTCTCTCTCGTCCAATCGAAATCTCAAGGGGAAAGAAGGGGTCAATGGTTGATTTATATAGAAAAGGATAATGGAGGTCTCATTAGTTCCTTGTGTAGGAGATTTTTAAATTCTTAGATTTTAATTGGTTGCATGGAGGGTGGTGGTCTTAACAAGAAATTTGAGATCTGAATTTTGAAAAAAAATCAAAGGGGAATTTGGGTAAGCGGCTGTTTGATTGGTTAATGTGCTCAAATTTTGTTTTAATTACTTATTTGGTGGTATTTTGGCACTAATTGCTCAAGAAAATATTTTTAAAATTGATTTGATGTATCTTTTTAGTCTTCTAACTTAATAAAATGAATTATTCTAGTGTTATTATTATTATTATTATTATTTTTATTATTATAATTATTATTATGTTTATAAAATTGTTGACAACAATTAATTGTTTAAGTGTAGACAATTAAGTTACTTTAAGTTAGTTTGACAAGATGTGACTTTTTGACTTATTTAGGTGTGTAAGAATTTCAATAATAATTTATTACTTTTGTTAGCCTATAATATTATATTATTATATATATTACTTGTTTGAATAATCTTGAGTTATAATAATGCTTGAATTGTACATCTTTTTCTCATTTTGAGCTTAAAAATGTAAAAAGTGACTTTTTGGGCACAAATTCTTAGGTAGCCGGCCACTAAGTGGAATTTTTGTTATTTTTATTGTTATTTTATCTTTTACTATATATTTGTATTTAAATCATTAATTTTGGGTGTCCATGTATAAAATTTTGGGATTTTAAGACTTTTTTGGGTACTAGGGGCAAAATGGTTATTTTATTCTATTTATGAGAATTTTTTTATTTTTAATCTAGTATTCCATGGTATTTACTTAATTTAGGATGTTGAGAGTCTTTTCTGGGTATTAGGGTTTTGCCTCTTGAGTATTAGGTGTTTTTAGGGTTCCCGGATCAGATAAAAGTTTCAAATTGAGTTAGGGTTTCTAACCTTTTAGCGATTTAAGATCTCATTAGTTAACCATTGCTAATATTAGGATTTGAACCGGGTTGTTACACTCATCCTTCTCTACTATTCTAAAAAATAAAATCAAGAACAAGAATCAAAACATAAGTTAAAAAGGCATCATGGTAGAGATTAGGGACTATTCTGAAATTCTATGGCTTATTATGTGTTTACATGTTGCTTCCTTTGAGTTTCATGGCTTATTTAAGTTATAAAGTTTTGATATATGAGTGGACAAATCATACATGCAAAGAAAATGGACTACAACTTGACATGCAACATGTTAGGAGGCTAGAACATAACATAACCTGAGATTTGAGATTTTTAGCTCTCTGTCCTAATTTTTGAAAACTCATAAACTAATTTTTGAAAAATGTTTAGAGTATGTGCTTTATGTCCAAACCTATATTTTTACATTATCTTTCATCTAAAACTTGTTTGAACCGATTTGAATGGATAAAACTCGAGATATGGCCTTTCTACGAAAACATGTCATTTACAGACCAGTCTGTTTTGCAGAGCCAAAAATCATATTTTAAAACGTGAACCAATCTTAGATATCTTCATGAATGTTGTAACCAACATATTTATCTAGCTACCCATAAAAAATGAGCTTCCTTTGTTGAGTTTTGAATTGTCAAATCACCTCTAAAACTCTCTATTCATGTTTAATGATCAAAAACCCTTTCTGTCACATATTTTTTTGTGTAGCCTAAATCCCCTATTTTTAATGATTTATTTCAAAAGTGGTCTTCATAAAAAAATGTTAAAAGCATTTCAATATAGTTTTTTTTTTCCAAATATTAGGTTCATAAGCCTCTGTATGTTCCCTCAATTGATTTTTGAACTCTCTACACTTTTTGTTAAAAACTCACCTTTGTTGTGTGTTTTGACGCCTTTTAAACACATTTTCTTAATCAAGTTATTTGTTCAATCGTTTTTTAAGAACCACCCTGAGCACTATTAATGAGATTTGTAGAGAACACTTTAAGCTAAAACGTATCCAAAATTGAGCTTGAACGGACCTATTTTGATGCCCTAAACCTAAGACCAACTGAGACCTATTTTTGAGCAAATTTATAAGTGCTACTGATGCCCTAAACCTAAGACCAACTGAGACCTATTTTTGAGCAAATTTATAAGTGCTACTGAACCGTTTTCATTTGTGAATGCCAAATCACCTAGTTGCTTTAGAATTTAGCCAAGGTGTTCTTCATGAATGTTGTAGAGAATAGTTTGATCTAGTTTGTGTCCTGAAATCAGAAGCTAAGTCCAAATCTAAGTACCTCAAAATGTTGCTACATTTTATAATTAAGTAGTTGAAAGTTAGTTAAGTGTTAACTGTTTGATGAGCATGCCTGTTGGTGCTTGAGATGATTTACGTAATTAAATTGATTTAAAATATGTGAATAATGATTTAAAGCCATTATAAGATGAAAAATGACCTTGTCATGAGATTAAAATCATGCTCTTAAAAGTTGTACCTTATGTCTTGAGTTGTTGTACCCATGCTTTAAGTACTTGTATCACATGCTATATTGAGTTGTACTTCTTGCTATGCTTAGTTGCATATCATGCTATGCTTAGTTGTATTTCATGCTATGAGTAGTTGCACATCATGCTTAAAATAATTGTACCATGAATATTATTATAGTTGTAACATGAGCATAATCATAGCAACATATGCATTAGTACATCCATGTATAGATTGGGACATGCATTTGTCATTACTGGGTTAGGGTGTCCGGGAATCACATAAATGATAACGATGGATGAAATGAAACCTAGGATAGTACTTATTCTGGGCGGTGCTCGTGGTTTAGATCTTGATGATACTAATGAATTGATTTTGGGGAGATGTCCCTCGGCCTGTGTGCTATTATGAAATATTTTTCGGCTAGATGCCATGATGTGAAATTTTGAGGGAGTACCTCATGGTGAGGGTGGTTTAGGTGGGGGAAATAATCGGTATTATAATATACGATGATCCTACACTGGACCTTAACCTGAGATCCTATGGCCCAAAGTGTTGACTTATCTACACCCTTGCTGTTAGTGATGACCATGTTAGATATTTAGTTCGACTACGTAGTCATCCCACGGTTAAAGGAGTGCTTGATATCGGTCGGTAGACTTAGTCTGTGATAGTTGATCGGGGTTAAGACGGTTACCCTCGGTTGGGTTAACCTAAAATGACTTAGTAATTAATTAAACCTAGTAATAAATTAGAAAGCATTCATCATCATCTTTATTACTTCCTTCGCATCCATATTGCATGTCAAGTTGTATAATTTTTTAGTTGAGTATTTAAATCTTTCTAACTGTTAAATGTATGATGATTTTATTGAGGAGTGATGCTTAGTTGGATTGCGTTGGAGTTAGACTAGTAAGATTTTAGAGTTTTTTTGTAAGTCTCGGCTCACGGCGTTTATGCCGCAGATGGTGAAGTAGGATTTCAGGATCAAGAAGATTTTGCTGAGCAAGACAATTATCAAAGACTGAAGGAAATACGAATTGCTTACTAAGAATGGACTCAAGATTGTACCCATTTTTGAGTTGGATCGGTTTAATTTTTCTGTCTTTAATAATTACCTTGTGTTGGATAATTGTATTTATTTAATTTTGTGGATATCGTTGAAAGAACTTCATTTTTACATATAAATTACCTTATTTAAGTATTAATGAATGCGTTAGTATGGCTCTATTTGTAACTATATGTATGTCTTAACGTGCTCGAAAGTCGGGGAGTAATAGCATGGTATTAGAGCTTAGGTTTAGTGAACCTTCAGGCCTTGTGCTATGGAAAAATCATGCGTTGTATCGCGTAAAGACCCAGATGAAAGCGTTGTATTAATTATTGTTATAATCTATAACTTATATGAACTAAAATTTGCTAGGTCTAAGCTATATAGCTAGTCATGTTAGGATGTCATTGGGTTCGGAGGCAAAGGGGAATCTACACGCGAAGGACGAATAAAGACATTGAGATCGTAGACCAGTGATCTACGCAGCGAGTTGTTTCATTTGAAAGGGGTATACGAGAGTTTGCACTAAGAGCAGCTTCGAGTATTGCATCAGGAATCGCCATTAGAACTCCATAACTTCATCCTTATATATTTTTTCTCGTTTGCCCTAAACAATTTTTGTTGACTTCTAAATGTATCCGGTTGAAGTTCTTCGCGTATCCTTCCCTCTGGCATCATAAACCCTCAGCGATACCACAACTATCAATTTGTACTTGACTTCTCTCAATATCGTCAATGTTGTTCGTGAATAACCTTTCTACACCTATGTTTTATTGGTGACCCTATCAGAAATTCAATCTTAGAAAATACTCTTATCTTTGAATTTTCTTTATTGAGTCATGCCTAGCTGGTGACAAGTATTCGCATTGATTCTTCTTCGATTCAACTTATCATCTTTGAACTAACTTTTCATTTGGTAGAACTTGAAATCATTTCTTGTTAATCATCAGCTCCGAACATTCAACATTTATAGGATTTTATGCTGTCGTTCATCTCCTCACGATCTTGATACCACCTTTAGTTGTAGTAATTTTATTAATTCTTTGTACACTCTTGAAAACCTTATCAGAAAAGTAGACTTGGATGTTTAAATTGAAGTGCGCTCGGCCGACGTAACTTTAGGATAAAATCTCATTTGGCTACCCATCGCTTAAGATCTCTTTGGTCAAGATCTAATTGTACCATATTAGTCTCGAGAATATTTCTTTAAGTATTGTTCACTTGTTGTTGTTCCCATATCTCACATGCGTTTGAGCCTCAAACGACCTCTCAACTTAGGTCAACGGTGATTGCCTTAATCGTGACCATTTGACCCCCTCCAATCTATTTTTTTATCCATCTGGGAATTTTTCCTTGAATTTTGATAAGGACTTGTTCGCCTTCTCTTAGCTGTTTTAACCTCTAGCCATATTTCGTGCAGTCTAGTACATTATTCGAAAATCTTGGCTAATCACGTGATCACTCATCACCCTATATTCGCTTGCCTTGAGACCTATGAATTTGAACTAATCATTCTTATTGATCCCTATTCATGTTTTTATGATCCTCGATCCATCCTTGTTCACCTTCAAAACCCTTCCCAATAGACTAATGAGTGACAATAGTCATTAGGGTTTGGCGTTTTCACGAGAAACTTGATCCACGCACGTTTTCAAAGGAACCACCTGGCACATCATTGAGTTACGAAGCAAATCCCTTCTGGTGTTACGACTTAGAATGATTACCAACGCGTTCAACAAGTTTTTAAGGACTCATTCCATTAACTACGTCTCTATCAAATGTCTTGACAAATAGAACTATCCTACCAACGATCTACCACCATGAGATTACGTTGAGCTCAAGATTTTCACTTACTACGCTAAAGAAGGAAGAGTATCCACACGTATCGATACTCATGCTGACCTTTCTCATCAAAGCATTAGAATTCGAATTTTGCTATTATACCTAACAACGAAAGATCTTTACTACGACAATAAATGCTTAGAGTCTGATTAAGATTTATCCATTGAGCTACAAAGGGTTACATGACGAGATAATTACCACTGCCATACCTCTTGTAACGTTCGTTTTACGTTGGGGTGATTAGTTACATGAGAAACTATCTAGTCGTTGGAAGAGACACTCAAACCCTACATACCAACAAGTCAAGGCCAAACACCAGAACCTAGGAAAAACGGTTCAACCCTTGGGAAGACCGAAATGTAAATGGAAGTATGTGACTATGGACTTCGTCATCGGACTAATGAGATCGCCTCGAGGACACGACCGCATTCGCGTTATAGTAAATCATTTCACCAAGACCGCTTGCTTTCTACCAGTTGGACCTCTCGACATGTAAGAGATTTCAAGTTAAAAATGCATCAGAGAGATTGTATGCCTACTTGGGTTATCGACCTCTATTGTATCCGTCTGAGACCCGCGTTTCACACTACGTTTCAGGTAGTCATAGGCAACCCTAAGAATGGAGCCTTGTATCAACATCGTGTCTCACCCTCAGAATGACAGACAGTTCAAGTGCACAATTCAAACTGTTGAAGATATGCTGAGAGCATGTGTAATGGAACTTTTAAAGGAAGCTAAGAAGGACATCTACCTTTGGTCGAGTTCGCCTGTAACAATCGCTACCAAGCAAGCATTGATATATCCTGTTTGATGCCTTGCATGAACGATGCTGCAAATCACCGATATACGAAATAGGAACTGAAGAGACCAATAGTTACGGCAGATAGCGTACTCAAAACAACTGAGACGATTAAGTTAGAGAATTATACTGACTGACAACGTAGGCCCCTTAAGTACGGGAGATCGCATAGAACCTAACCCCGGTAAAGAATCATGCACTTTGGGAAGAAAGAAGGGTCATCACTAAGATACATTGGGCCGTTAGAGACCCTATCCAAAGCCGTAATAGTTGCCTACCGCCCAGCCTAGTCACTACAGCTCGTGAAAATCTATAACGTGTTCTACGTTTCAATGCTGAGAAAGTATGGACCGAATCCTGCCCACACTCTCAACTGGGTAGAACTCCACATCAACGAAGATGCGACATTCAAAGAAAAGCCGATCAAGATAATCAATCTGCACGATAAGATTCTCAGAGGAAGAATAATCTCAATTGCATATGTTCTCTTGCAGCACCACGGAGTTGAGATAACAACTTGGGAACGTGAGGGCACTGTGGTGCCGGAATTTTTGGAATTTTGAAAATGGTCAAAAATAAGGAAATTCAAAGGATGTTTGAAAAATATTTTAACACCTTGAATGTCAAATTTTGAAAAACTCTTTTTGTTGAAAATAGTGTCGCCACTTGATTTTTGAAAAAAATTAAGAAAAACAAAATGGCTACTGATTTTTAAAACGTTTATCTAGAGAAAAAGGATTCGGGGGCTAAAGTACGAATCGGGAAAGGTGTTAGGCACCCTGTTCGCCCAACCATAAGATTGGCCTCTACTAATCATCATTGGTTTTTAATAAAATTTTTGAAATGCATACAAATAAAAAAATAGAGGCAAAAAAATATCTAAAATTAAATAAAAAAAATACATAACATATGTATATAGAACACCAAAATAAAGCAAATAAAGAAATAAAATTTTAAGTTTTATGGCATGCGATTTCTAACTAAAGGATACATAGAGCACTCCCACATACAATTTCACCAAAATAACTTAAACTATCGTGATTTAAATAAAAGAACAAAAATATGCTAGAAATTGCTAAAATGATATAAACATGAATTACAACAAAATAAGCTAAGCTATTCTAAACACAATTTTAAAGAAAGTAACTAAAAACATGCATATTATCAAGACAAATTAGATTAGCATTAATATGACGAATTTTTAAGAAATAAATATAAGAAAAGTCCTACATTAAAAGAAAACTTACTAACAAAGAAATTAAAAAAAAAAAAGTTTTACGGCGAAAGAGAATTTAAAGATTTAATTTGAAAGAAAAAGAAATAAAGAGAAAATTTATAAAAGAATAATTATGCTAAAATGAGAGGATTAGAAAATGCATATTTAAACCACTAAACAAAAGAAAAATCTAACTATTTATATTTTATATTTTTAAATGGAACAAAAGAGAAGTAAAGAAAAAGAAAATAAAAGAAAGTTTAACTACCATAAGAAGAGAAAATTACATTAGCATTTAAAGGTGAAAACTAACTTAAAAGACTTTTTGCAATTTTTAAGTTTAACAAAATAAAAGAACAAAAAATACTACAAAAGAAAAAAAAATTAAGCTAACATTTAAAGAAGAAGGAAATGACAAAAGAATAGAAAAAAAAAGCTAATAAAAGGAAAGGGGAAGGAAAATTAAATGCAAATGAAGGATATTATATTAATATTAGAAGAAAAGAAATAGAAAAGGAAAATGGAATGCTAGAACAATAAACTAACATCACAAGAAAAATAAAATGAAATGAAATGCTATTAAAGGAATATTAGACTAATACAAAAAGAAAAGAAAAAAAATGGAAAATAAATAACTAGATAATTATTAGAAAATGTGAATGTAGTAATGACAACTACATTCACATAGATGTTAGTGTATTGATAATAACAATTAACAATATTACAAGTTGTAATTGCCGAAGATGTTAGCACTAATTGATGAGATAATGAAAAAAACAATGTGTCGGATGTGAATGTGCAACAAAAAGTAAACAAACTAAATAAACAAAATAAAATTAGAATTATAACATGATTTTAACTAGTTTACTCAAAATAAGCACATTACTTATAAGCTAAATAAGACCTAATGCATAAAACAACTACATAAGAAATATATGTAAAATTAAACAATCAAATTAATCCGGTCACCCCAAAGAGGTAGGATGTGGAGTTAGAAGGATCGGGGATCCAAACTGAATACCTCAATAGCTAGTGAATCCTTGAGTCGGAGAATGTGTTTCAATTGTCCAATCCTTGGGTGATGATCTAAGCAAAGATTTCAGTATCGGTCGGAGGTTCGACTCTCGGTACGTTGGTAGGGGTTTGGCGTCGGGGATCGAAATTGTTTAGCGACTCGACAGAGCTTCTCTCTCTAAAACTCTGTCCTTTTCCCCTAAAAATGTACTAGGGGGTTCGGTGTTTATAGAATTCTTCAACCAATGAGATGCTAACACGTTCTGAGACACGTCAGGCCATTTGAAGTTGGTGGTTGCCATGTTTGGAGTTGGCACTCGCCACATTTAAAAAGGTTCCAAGAAGTTCTATTGGCGGTCGCCACAATGCAAGTTGGCAGTCACCACGTTAGAGGTGGCGGTCGCCATTTTGGGTTAGAATTTTCAAGAAGTTCTATTGGCGGTCGCCACAATGAACATGGCGGTCGCCACAAAAAGTGGAAGTTTCCAAATGGTTCAATTAGCGGTCGCCACATTGGTGTTGGTTGTTCAAAAAGATATCATTGGTTTGAAGGTATTGATGATTGTGTTTAATTACTGAGCTTGGATCATTTCTCTAGGATCGTACTGAGGTACCATTTCAACTGTTTTCATCATCGGATTCACCTACGATTTGGCGGGGTCAAATTGGGGTGTCTACAATTGCCCCTCTTTGATATAACTTGCATAGCAACGCGTGATGTAACTTATATAAAAAATTCAGAGACAACAACCATTTGACCGAGCCATCAATCTTAGGCTACAAACACACAAGCATGCCTATGTTGTTGGTCGTACTCGAATTTTCATCGAGCTAACTACGTACTCCTTTGCTAGGGATCAGACCAAAACGTAGGTTCTGGGATAAAATGTAAGGGTGCAATATAAGAAACATGATGTGAATGCTAATGCTAGCATGATGCAGACACTGGTATGATCAAACATCTCCTAAAGATTGAGTCAAGATCTCAAAAGAATACAAATATGTCAAAGATCGAGTCAAGATCTAAGAACTCGATCGGGAATAAGATAATCAAAAGGATCGAGTCAAGATATTAGAAATTACGTTAATCGGGAAATCAACAACGAATTGATAGGTCGAGTTAAGACCTATCAACCCGGAACGATAACGAGATAAGGATAACTAAAAAGTTGAGTCAAGACTTTAAACTCATCCTCATCGGAGAGAACCACGAACTAATAGGTTGAGTCAAGACCTAAAAACTTGGAACGAAAGTGGGATAAAAATAATTAAAACCCAAGTCATGACTTAAAATTAAATTTATCGGGACGAGAAACCACGAATTAATAGGCCGAGTCAAAACTTAAAAATTCGGGACGAAACACGAGATAAAAATAATTAAAAACCAAATCACGACTTAAAATTAAATTTATCGGCAGGAGAAATCACGAATTAATAGATCGAGTCCAGACCTAAAAACTCGGGACGAAGCACGGGATAAAGATAATTAAAAGTCAAGTCATGATTTAAAATTAAATTCATTAGAAGGAGAGACCATGAATTAATAGGTCGAGTCAAGACCTAAAAATTCAGGACGAAACACGAGATCAAAATAATTAAATATCAAGTCACAACTTAAAAATAAATTTATCAGAAGGAGATACCAAGAATTAATAGGTCGAGTCAAGAACTTAAAATTTGGGATGAAACACGGAATAAAATAATTAAAACCAAGTTACGGTTTACAATTAAATTTATTGGAAGGAGGGACCACGAATTAATAGGTCGAGTAAATACCTAAAAATGCCGGACAAAACACGGGATAAAAATAATTAAAAGCTAGTTTACCGGGAGAAAAATCACAAAAAGATAAGAGTTCAAGTAAAAATGCACAAATTACTTGTGCAAAACATACAAAATTATTTTTGAAGAAAAACACGCAAATTTGAAATTATTTCTTAACACACAAGATTTTCTTGAAATTATTTTGGGAAACACCCGAGATTTTAAAATTATTTTTGAAAATACTCTCAAGATTAGTTTTTAAAAAAACACACACACAAAATAAGAAAAATTATTTTTTTAAAAATTCATTTTTGTTAATAAAATATTTTGTAAATGCACACAAAAAGAAAATAATCACCTAAAATTAACACACCAATAAAATAATTGCATTAAACTGAAATAAAAAAATATACGCAAATAACAAAACCCCCAAACAGCCCCTCTAAAACCCTAAAATCGTTGACATGACCGTTGACAACTTGGCGGTCACCGAGCCGTTTCCCCTCTGACATGACGGTCACTACCATCAAAACCCTTCGAACATGGTGGTTGCCATGTGATGTTTCAAAACATAGCGGTTGCTCAATTTGGAAGTGGCGACCGCCAACTCCAGGCACGCATATGGTCCTTGAGGCGCGCGGGTGAGGGCTCATTTTCTCATATCTACTCTCTCTTTAGCCTCCTTTGCTCTCCAAACTCTCTCAAACTCCCTCTTGCTTTTTACTTGCCTTTTAGCCTTTTCCTTTACTCTTTCTGACATGGCGGGATACGAGCATCTTGAGGATATCGCATGAGTCTTCGAGGCTCCTCCGCGAGCAAGAGCTCTGCCATGGGGACTCTCGGGAGCATGACCCCAGCCTTCCCACCAGCGGGGTCACCACCACGCAACCCTTTGCTGCGGTGGACGCCATTGTGTTTGAGGCAAAGCGTGCCTCCCGCCGTGTCGTTGAGGAGGAGGCACGAGTAGTTACCGAGGAACAAGCAGCTACAGACGCTGCTGCTGAGGCCAAGATGGCCAATTTCCTTGATCCTGATGCTTGGGAGGGCCACCCAGTGCCTTTCGACCCGCACACCTACGCCTCAGTACCCCACCGCCTGGTCCCGGGTGAATGAGGCGTTACGAGCCACCTAGTGATGCTGTTGTTACCGATGTCTTTCTTCGCGAGTCTGATCAACATATTTCTCGTCAGCGTCCATCGGTAAGTTCCCTATTCTTATTGTTTCAATATCAAATGACGTTTATATGATATCTCTCAAACATAGACGCATACTTAGAATCCCCCATATGATATGATATGATGTGACAATGATGATGTTGATGATGATTGTTGTGTAAATGTTTGAGATTTGCACTGAAAATCTTAGTTTAGGTACTTGTGTAATGGAGTTTTAAAACAGTAGAGACACTAGGGTTAGGATTTAGATGCAGACAATAAAGGGGCAATTATTTTAGCAAAAAAATCTCAAAAATAAAGGGCTTGACTTTTTATTTTATTTTTTATTTTTAGAAAAAAATGAAAAACTAAGGAATTGATTTTTTATTTTTATTCTTGGGGCTAAACATAAAAATCTAAGAAGAATTTTTTTGTTTTTGTTTTTGTTTTTGGGGCATGAAAATCTAAGGAGGGAATCTTTTCAAAAAAAAAAAAAAACCTAAAAAAGAGGGGAGATTTTGTTGAAATTCCTAAAGTTTATGGCAAATTTTTAAAAATTACAAACCCTAGAAAATTAAGGGGCATTTTTCAAAAATCTAGAAAATCAAGGAATATTTTTTTAAAAAATCCTAGAAAATTAAAAATAAAAGTAAAAAATCCTAAAAAATTAAGGACTGTTTTTAGAAAATGCCAGGAATGTTTTTCAAAAATTTTAAAAAATTAAGGAAAACTTTTCAAAAAATCCTAGGAAAATCTTAGAAAATTTAAGGTCCGCTTGGTTGCGTTTTCTAAAATTGTTTTTAAAAAATGAATTTAAAAATTATTTTCTAGTATTTTGAAAAAAGAAATTGCATTTGGTATACTATTTTTAGAAACTCAAACCGAAATTCAAACCCTAATCCTAACTCTAACCCTAACCCTAAACTAGTTTCTGATGCTACCGACGGCGACAGTAGACGCCACCGACGGCGATAGCAAACGCAATCGACGTCGCCGCCGATGACGACTGAGAGGGATTAGGGGATTACGATGACGCTCGGCGATCTGAGAGGACGAGCTCATGCCGAGCTCACGCCGACGACTGCCTGTGTGGAACGACGATGCTCGACGACCGCCTATGTGAACGACGACGCTCGACGATCTTGAACGACGAGCTCACGCCGACGACGACTGCCTATGTGGATCGACGGTGCTCGACGACCGCCTGTGTGGAACGACGACGCTCGACGGTCTTGAACGACGAGCTCTCGCCGACGACGACGCTCGACGACCGCCTGTGTGGAACGACAACGCTCGACGGCCGCCTAAGACGACGATGACGACAACGACGTTGATCGACGACGTTGGACGAACGAAAATTTTGAGTCAAAAAAAGTGAAAACAGCTTTTCGTTGTTTTCAAAAATTTCCAATTTTGTAACTCAGTTTTTTCTTTTTTTTTTGACTTTTTTCTTCAAAATTGCTACCAAACGAATTTTTCGAAATTTTGAACTAATATTCTCCGAAAACTGAGTTTCGAAAATGGAACCAAACGGGTCCTTAGGAAACATTTTTCAAAAACCTTTGAAGATTAAAGAAAATTTTTAGAAAATCCTTAAAAAAATTTTTGGTAATTTATCCTAGAAAATTTAGAATTTTTTTTTGAAAATTAGGGCAAATATTTCCACAATTTTAGAAAATTAAGTCTTATCTTCGAGGGCTTGAGAGATTTGCCTGGCTTACCAGGGCTTATGGTGCCTAGTCTTCTAGGGCTTGGGGTTCCTAATTTTCTACTAGGATGTGCTGGGTTTGCCTTGCGCACTAGGGTTAAGGGTGCCTAATCTTTAGGGTTTGAGAGATTTGCTTGGCGCACCAGGGCTTAGGGTGCCTAATCTTTCGGACTTGAGAGATTTGCTGATAGTGTAGGTGCAATCCCAAGAGGGCGTGAATTGAGTATTTAAAAAATTTATGCCAATATTGACCCAATTAAACATGCAATCCCAAACGTCCACAAGTATTCTCTAACAAACAAATTCAAGTCAACATAGAATTTAAAGTGCGGAATTAAAGAGATAGAGTTAGAGAGATACGACACCAAGATTTACAAGGTCGGCGCATCGACCTACGTCCTTGCCTCATTCCAACCGCTATGAGGATTCTACTAAACACTCCTTCTGTAGGCAGAGCAGTCTCTCTCCTTCAAATAGGCAGAGTAGCATCCCTTGATGATGTCCCCTCCTTAAGTACTCACTCCTTCAGTAGGCGGAGCAGCCTCTCTTGAGAATATCTCTTTCTCAAGTCCCTTCTTATAGGCGAAGTTCTCTCTCTTCTTCAATAGGTGGAGTGGTCTCTCTTGAGAATCACCTTCTCAAGTTATAATAAGAATACAAGAATAGAATTCAAGTTGGATTGTACAATGAATCAGCTCCTTCATGGAGCAAATGAATACAAATGAAGTATACTAATATTCACTCCAAAAGATATACAAGTGAAAAGATCAATGTAGTATTTCTAAGGTTTTCTTTCAAAAATATCTCATAAAAATGAAGAATTTAGAGAACAAACTTGATGTATATGAGATAGTATGATGGGGGGTTTCTCTATATCTTTTCCAAGGTTTTAGAGCCAAAAACATGAATTAGCCATTGTGCTAAATAAGAAAGTTTTAAACTAGTCGTTAAGTTCAAAAAGTCAAAAATAGGTGACCCAGTCGATTGGATTGGGAGGTTCAGTAGACTGGATTGGTTCAGTCGCCTAGATCTTGGTCTTCAGTCGACTGAATCGTGACTGCTCAATTTTTCTGACTTAAAATGACTATAACTCCTTCATCCGGACTCCGAATAGGGTCATTCTTGTGTTCAAATTGAAGCCCAAAAAGTTTACTTTCCAATGGTTCCAACCCTATAACAAAATTCATTTTGTATAAAAAGTTATGGCCAAAATACCGAACGTATGTTAATTTTCTTCACACAATTTTTGCATATTTTTGGCCGAACTTATTTTGAAGCATTTTAAAACACATTTTATACTTTGAAAATAATTTGTCATGAAATATTTAACAAATCTATGATCCATCTAAGGTCTCCTTTGAGTTTTTACACATATAACCAATGGTATGTGAACTTACATGGGCCCTAATGAATTTACACTTGGAAAATCTTCAAGTCCTTCACGTCTTTTTCTTTTGTTCTTAGTTTTTCTCGTGCTCCATAGATCTTAGCCGCTTGAATATGATCTTAATGCTTCATAACTTCTATTTTTCTTTCTCAATTGTGCTTGTTTTATTAAAGTCCTGTGAACACAATCAATTTGCATAATTAGAAGTTTTAGTTTGTTATAATCAAAATAGGTTGAAACCTAGTTAGGGCAACAATCTCCCTCTTTTTGATGATGACAAACAAAGAACAAAATGAGGTTACCTTGTAAGGCTCCCCTTCACACATGCATATAATCAAGATTTAAAAAATATAACGCAATTAATTCATAGATTTTGAATGTTTCTAGTGATAAACATTTAGGCACATTTTGACCGATAGATGTGATAAATTGCATTTTTATGATAAAAGTCATTAAGGTATACATGAGCAATTTAATACAAAACCTCCCATTGTTTGACATATCAAAGGAATGCAAAAATGATATATATATATATATATATATATAACTTTTTACATTTAGGATTAATACAAGTTGGAATCAAACAAATGACAAGATTAAACTTAAATTAATCTATAATATGTTCTTTAGTCGATTTAAGACATAATAGTTATTATGATGCTTTATTAGGAATAATAAAAACCAGTTGTGTTCATGGTTCAATTTATTTTGAATGTTTTCTCAATTTTGAAGTATCACTTCATGGTCAACAATATTAAAAAGTTTAACATTACAAATACAAACAAAGCGATATAATATGGATGCTTTAGCATTAAATTTTAAAATAACTTATCGTGTATATTAAAAAGCTATGACAACATCTGCTCCAATGTTTAAAGGCATAACAAGTCCGTATGGTTCCACAATAATATTCCAATATAATTTAAACCATTCTCAAATAATAACACCTAAAGTTATTAGATGGCATGAAGTTGAAGATGTCGATCAACAAGATAATAATTGGCATATGAGTCAATTAATGCCTCCCCAAAATCATCAAACGGCAACAAACTCAGATTCTATTATTGAATTCCCAGATGGGTCTGTTGTTTTACAATTTCCTCCACGATTATTTGAATCTATCCAAGAATCTGACAGATCAGAAATACCTCTAATTAGACGATCTCAATCAATGAGATCACAACAGTTTTACACACCTAATCCATCAATTAATAAATCTTTAAAGAAATCTAATACTTTCAGTTCTTTTAAAAGTTATACATTATCTGGTTTAAATATTGAAAACCAAATTCCCCAACCAATATATAGAAATAACTTCAATGATAAAGAAGAGGAAGAAGAATTTGATATTGATTTAACTACACTAAATATCAATGTTTTAAATAATAATTTCCCATTCATAATTGATAAAAATAAAATTATGAAAGAATATATGGCTCCATATAATTCCTATAATCGTACATGCTTTATACATAATAATACTATTGAAGAAGAAAAATGTATTAAAAATTAATATATTGAATATTTACAAAACAATCAAATACATATTCGCTTTTTCTCTTGGTATTATCATATTTACTGTCCTAACAATAAAATAATTATACTAACTGAATTATTAACAGCATCTATTAATATGTTTGAGAAAAAATAGACAACCTTAGATGGCAATGAAACCCATTCGATCCATCCACCCAGTAAAACACTTATATTACCTTCTGGTGTGAAAATATGCCCATATGCTGAATCTGATCAACACCTCAATAATCAATTAAATTTTACAAATACTTATCTCCAAACCTTGGGAGAACAGGTAACTCGTATAGAACACTTTGACCAATCTACTCAAATAACCAATCAATTAAATACTAAACTAGATGCTATTTATAAAGTTGTAAAGAATATAGACATTAGATGTGAGACACCAGATACCAATACTCCAACAGCATCAGTCCCTTCTATTTATTTTTGTAATGATTTTTACTAAAAATCATTATGTGACATATGTCACATAATAAATTCTTGTGACATATTTTGTATTTTATAGTTAGGTTTGGGTAGAGGAGTAATAATTGAAGGGACTGATGCATACTCAAAGGTTTGAGAGACGACTTTGACCTGCTATCAAGGATAGGATTGTAGCTCTAGATGTGGAGGTGTACATCAAGCTGGTAGAAGCTGCTATCCGGGTAGAGAACTCGTTGGCAGATAGCCGTAGGATCAGGGAGGGTAGGTACCAGCAGGGTAGTGGAGATACACAGTCTCAGGGGCACAGGAACAAGTGCCAGAGGTCGTCTGGACCTAGTTCTCATTTTGCTGGATCATATCAGTCACAGTCGTCTGCACCTACACTTTCAGTGGCCTCGACAGGAAGGCCAGAGCAGAGAGGATTGATCTGTTATCACTGTGGACAGCCGGGACATCGTTCAGTTGAGTGCCCGCAGAAGGGCCAGGTTGGGAGTTCAGCGCCCGTCCAGTCACAGGCGAGAGACCCACCTATTTGTTTTGGGTGTGGTCAGTCCGGGCACTTGCATAGATACTGTCCCAGAGAGGGGACTATCCAGGGTGCGACAGGTGTGCCAGCTACTTCATCTGTACAGAGACGCCAAGCTTCACAACAGCCCAGGGCCCAGATGTCTAGGTTTGCGGGAAGGAGGCGCTTCAGCTCAGTCAGTGAGGCAGCCATCGACTCAGGGTTATGGTGGGCAGGCCAGACTGCCACTGGCCAGGGCTTATGTTCTTGCTGATCGCAGTGCTTCCAAAGCACCAGTTGCGTTTGATGTAGTAGTTACTCCAGCCATGATCAGAGGTACTCTTCTAGTCTTTAGATCATGGGCCAGTGTTCTTATAGACACGGAAGCATCACATTCGTTTATATCCTCTGCATTTGTGTCTGCATTGGGATTGGAAACGGACTGGTTGGGTAGTACCTTCTGTGTGGAGACCCCAGTTAGTGGGAGTGTGACGCTGAGCCTTGTTTGTAGATCCTGCGTGTTAGAGGTCGCCAGTCGTTGTTTAGAGTTTGATTTTATCATTCTAGACATGACCACGTTTGATGTCATCCTAGGGATGGACTGGCTGACTACCTACCATGCCTATATAGATTGTGAGCGACGGAGAGTGTCGATCTGTACGCCAGAGGGTGACTGCTTCTATTTTGTGGGTGATCGGGATGAGGGCTTGGTGTCTGTACCAGGTGCCGCGCGAGTTCGACGGAACTTGGGTTCTCTCTTTTCTACTCTCAGATTGGATGTGCCAGTTGAGGTTCGAGGGGAGTTACCCCTGTAGTGTGTGACTATCCGGATGTCTTTCCTGACGATCTATTTGAGTAGCCACTGAGCCGTGATGTGGAGTTCTCTATTGATCTTGTTCTAGGAACTGGCCCTATCTCTATGTCATCTTATCACTTTGCACCAGCTGAGTTGAGAGAACTCAAGATGCAGTTGCAGGAGTAGCTAGATAAAGGGTTTGTACGGCTGAGTACGTCGCCGTGGGGAGCACCATCTTTGTTCGTGAGGAAGAAGGACGGGTCGTTGAGACTATGTATAGACTACAGGAAGCTGAACCAGGTGACAGTGAAGAACAAATATCCTATGCCTAGGATTGATGACTTGTTTGATCAGTTGAGGGGATCGCGCTACTTTTCGAAGATTGATTTGAGGTCAGGGTATCATCAGCTGCGGATAAGGGACGAGGACATAGCGAAGATCGCCTTTCGGACTCGCTTTGGTCACTACGAGTTTCTGATTATGCCGTTTGGTCTGACGAACGCCCCTGCTACATTTATGGGTCTGATGAACCGTATCTTCTACTCCAACCTGGACAGTTTTGTAGTCGTGTTTGTGGATGATATTCTGGTTTATTCGCCCACGAGGGAGATGCTTGATGAGCATCTGCACGTCGTCTTGTATCTTTTGAGTGAACATCGCTTGTATGCGAAGTTCGAGAAGTGTGAGTTCTGGATGACAGAGGTAAGATTCCTTGGACACGTGGTGTTGAATGATGAGGTATCGGTGGACTCGACAAAGACTGATGAAGTGACGGATTGGTAGCGACCGAAGAACGTTTTTGAGATCCATAGTTTTTTGGGTCTAGCGGGTTATTATCGGCGGTTCGTGAAGGACTTCTCTAGCCTTGCAGCACCGATGACGCGTTTGACGCGGAAGGGAGTCAATTTTGTGTGGAGCGATTCCTGTGAGTCAGCTTTTGAAGAGCTGAAGAGGCGATTGACCAGTACACCAGTGTTGATTATTCCAGAGCGAGGTCTGGGGTATACAGTGTATTGTGATGTGTCACTTGACGGTTTGGGCTGTGTGTTGATGCAGGGAGGTAAGGTTGTAGCCCACGGCTCGCGACAGCTGAAGACACACGAGAGGAATTACCTGACTCATGATCTGGAGTTGGCCGCCGTGGTCTTCGCTTTGAAGACATGGCGGCATTATCTATATGGGGAGTATTTTGAGGTTTTCTCTGATCACAAGAGTTTAAAATACCCGTTTTCACAGAAAGACCTGAATCTTCGCCAGCGATGATGGATGGAGTTGTTGGGAGACTATGACTTTGATTTACAGTACCATCCGGGAAAAGCAAATGTCGTAGCAGATGCACTCAGCAGGAGATCTCATGGCTCGTTAGCTTTTGTGGCTCTATGGGAATGGGACTTGCTCGGAGCTGTTGGGGAGTTTGATCTGTGTCTCAGGGAGGCAGGGGGAGGTGCGACTTTATATTATGTAGCTTCACAGCCTGCATTGGTTGCACGCGTGCTAGAGGCTCAAGGGACTAATCAGGAGGCTCAGATGATACGGGACCGCATTGCTAGCGGAAAGAACACAACAGGATGGACGGTGGGGTCAGATCAGAGTTTGAGGTTGACTGGGTGTCTGTTTGTGCCAGAGTCGTGCCGTGCTGAGGTGCTACATGAGTTTCATCATTCACGACTTGCAGTGCATCCAGGA
>JAULJZ010195272.1:0-44462 GCA_032270985.1 Heliamphora pulchella | reverse complement strand
ATGCATTCATACATCACAAATATAAATATGAAACCATAAATGCAAAATCATCTCAAATGTTTCTCATTAAAATGCCAAGGACCCAGAATAAAATACATAAAAAGCATGACTTTTTAGTATACATTCCCAACACTATTTGGGGCATTTTGTTCTTTTGGTTGTTGCATTGTGGCTTTTCAGTCGATTGAATTATGGGGTTCAATGCATTGGCTCTCCTCTCGTGGCATTTTGGTCGGTTAGATTATGGGATTCTATCGACTGAATTCATGAAGAGGGTTGTTGGTCATGTTGTTGTTTTAGTTGGTCGTGGTGGGGCCGTGGTGGTTCATTTCGTTGTCGTCCTCGGGGATGACGTGCATGGTTAGATGCGGGTTATTGGTGCACGGTTATGTGCATGGTGTTTGTTCATCGTTGGGTGCAGGACATGTTTGGAGTCGAGGCTCTTTTTCAAGAAAAAAGGGGTGGGTTGTGGAAACTGAGTTGTGAGAGGTTTGGTATTAGCCTTCGGGTTAGGTTTTGTTTTGTAAGTGGTATATGGTTGATTGTTCGAGTGAGAGGATGGGTAGTCCAGGTGAGTGGATGTTGTGATGGGTTGTGTAGCGAGTGGTGCCATTATGGGATATGTAGTGTTTATATGTGGTTCTTTGCATTTAAAACTCTGGTTTTATTCATGCATGTGGTAAGACGGATATGTGGTCTTGGTACTTCTAAAACTCTAGTTTTGTTGATGTGTGTGTGTGTATAGTGATGTGGACGGAAAAGTTATCCGATGTGAAATGGATGGAAAAGTGGTTCGATAAAGGTTAACTCTGGTTAACTATGGACGAAAAAGTGGTCCGATGAACGTTAGCTTTTGTTAACGATGGACAGAAAAGTTGTTCGATATATGTTAACTCTTGTTAACAATGTATGTGTGTGTGTGCGTGGGAATCGGAGGGATGAAAAAGTGGTTCTAACGATGTATCTATGTGCGGGTATCTAAAGGACATAAAAGAGGTCTTAAAGAAGCATGTGTTGCGTGTTGCACATAGTGCGTTGTGTGGGATGCACGTGTTGCGTCGTGTGGGGTGCATGTGTTGCATGGTGAGTGTTTCACGTCGTGAGTTGTATGGGTTGCGTGTGTCACATGAGTTACATGTGTTGCGTGGGTTAGCTCTGGTTAACTGTGTAGCAGATGGGGCTGTGGTCCTTTGGTGAAAGTATGAGAAATTTCGGTGTTGGGTGTGTATCATCGCGTTATTATAGATTTGTTGTTGGTGCTTGTGGGAGTCGACACACACACACATATATATATATATGTATACTTGTGCTGCATACGTATACTTGTTTTATTTGAGGCTCCTGTGAGTCGATGTATATAACTGTGTTGCATGTGGGGTTGTGAGAGTCGATGCTCATAGGAGTCGATCTTTATATGTGAAGCATTGTAGCATATTTGTATGCATACAAAATCATTTTCAAATTATTTTCAAGGCTCTTGTAAGTCGTGATATAAAACTGCTTTCAAACTTATTTTGAGGCTCAGGTGAGTCGTAATATACATATTACTCTGCTAGCATGTTTAGCTTCTATTTCATGTTTGTCTAGCTTCTGCTGAGTTTTGGCTCATAGTGTGAGATTTGAAATATTTTCAAGTACTGGTCACGCAGGTTGATTTAGGGATGCCGGTGGGGCAGAAGATTTGCAATCTTCCTTTTGTTTATTTTGGACCATGTATGTTTATATGTCTTCTGTGTTCGAACCATGTTTTGTAAGCCTTTGGGCGAGTAAATAAAATGTACGTATGCTTTTATTTGAGAGTATAACATCGGATTAGGTGTTATCTACGATTTTATGGGTATTTCACGTGGTCCGGAGTTTGGGGCGTGATATTTTATACCTAAAAAATTGCTCAAAGTCAGTTAAAAAAATACAGCGAAAAACCATCAAAAACAGCCCAGGGGACACCGCTAGAGCCCCCGCCGGTGGATGTTTTTTCTAGCCAGTTTTTGCTATTTTTTAAACCCTTTTTGTTGCTGTTTTTAATGTATAAAATTTTCAAAAAAGTTGCTGAAAAAAATTGTTTCAAAACCATGCAAAAACCACTGCGATCGGTGGCCTAAAAAATTCGAAACCACCGCCGGTGCCGCCGGTCATGCCACCGCCTGTTCTTTATGTTCTTAGATATTCAAACATGTTCTTAAATATTCTAAATAGTATTTAAAAATAAATAAAAACTTTTACATCGAAAACCTATGTCTCGTAGTCTCACATTCGATCTATAAAACTTAAACTATCTTGACCAACCCTCGTGATTAAAAAAATAATTAAATTATCATCTAAACCATTCAATCTGTAACGACCAGGTACAGACCCTAGTTGTAACAACCCGGTTGATAACGATCCGTGTAATGACCCAAACCAAACCCTAAGTATTAGTAACGAATAGTCCACGAGATCATAAAACACAAAAGAAGTAAAGAACCCTAACTCGAATCGAAAATCCTAAGTTCGACCCGAAAACCCTAAAAAGGTCCAAAATTCAGGCAACAAAACTTTAGCACCCGGAGAGTCTCCCAACATTTTAAATAAAGTAAATATTATGAGATAATGAATTAAAAATCAAAAATTCTCATAAATAAGGTAAAATGACCATTTTACCCCTAATACACAAAAAATCTTAAAAATTCAAATTTTGATATATGGATACCCTAAATTAAGAATTTAAGTACAATTAAGTAGCTAAGGACAAAATAACAACAAAAATGACAAAATTACCCCTTAGTGGCCGACCACCTTGGGAAGTGTGCCAAAAAGTGACTTTTTGCTTTCTTTATAGCTTAGAATAATGAGAAATATATTAAATTAAGCCCTATGATGATCCAATATTTCTTGAACAAGTAATATACATAATAATATAGTGTTATATGTTAACAAAAGTAAACAAATCATTATTGAAGTTCATACACAACAAAATAAATCTAAAAGTCATATATTGCTAAAATTGCTTAATTTGACTTAAAAGATTACATCTATTTAACCAATTGCTATGGAAACTATGATAATACATGAAAATACTATATTTATCATAAACATACTAAAATAATAGGTCTCAGTAGAAAATGACACCAAAAATATACATCTAATTAACTTTTAATGCATTTTCTTGCACAAAAGGGCACGCAAACCAATACAAAATCTCTTGATTGATGTGTGTTTAGGTTTTTGTACCCCAAACAGCCCCCTAGCTGTATTTATGTTCCCTATATCTAATTTATAATTCTCAAATATTGCACCAAGTCAAATCTTCTCAAATCACATTAATAAAAAAGAAGAAAAAGAAGTCTTTAAAAGTACCTTAATTAATTTTTTTGTCCCCTCCATGTTCGCTAACCCTTGCCTATATAAACTAAGCCCAAACACCGTCTTCTCCCCTGAAAATTTCTTAGTTAAACTGTAATAGTTAAGTACTTTGATCAGTTCAGAACTCTTTTATGATGTAATAATTAACGTATGTAAATATTAATGAACAGTTAGAGTATCCCTTTATTTATATTTATGTATGTCCCGACTTGACCGAAGGATGGGGCGTCACAGTTGGCATCAAAGCCCAAGTTTAATGAACCTTCAGGCCTTGGGTTATGGGAAACCTTACATTCTGTCGCGTTGGAGCTCTATAGGATGCGTTGTATTACTAGTAATTATCATCTATACATCATAAGAACTAAAATTTTCTACGCCTGAGTCTTATAGCAAGTCGTGTTAGGACATTACCGGGATCAGAAGCAGGAGGAAATCTGCATGCAAAGGACGAGTAAGAGTATCGGGATCAAAGATCGGAGATTCATTTAACGAGTTATCTTCTTTTAAGGGGGGTAGGTAAGAGTACGCACTAGGAGAAGTTTTAGATGTCACCTCGAGAGACACCGTTAGAACCCCATGACTTCATCCTTATAAGTTCCTTCCTCGTTTACCCCAAGCCCTTGTGTCAACTTTTGAAGTTCTTTTGTGTGTCTTTCCTTCTTATATCATCAGTCCTCAACGATACCGTCAAGTGCCATTCGTCTGTAACTCTCATGCGCCCGAGTCTTATTAATAACCCTATTCAAAATTCAATCCTTGAAAGTACCCCTATCTTTTAGTTTTCATGCCTCGATAATGACCAGTATTTGCATTTGATTCTCCTTCGATTCTAGTCATCATCCTTGAACTAACTCTTCTCTTGTAGAACTCGATATCAATTCTTTGTTAAGTACCCGTTCCAAACATTCGACATTGATAAAATTTTCTTCCATCGCTCATTTCTCTCGATCCTGAAACCACAATCTGTTGCAGTGATTTTGTGAATTCTTCGTACACTCTTGAATTCTTTACCAAGGAAGTAGACTTGGATGCTTGAATTGAAGTACGTTAGGCCGACGTAACTTCAGAGAAAATATCTAGTTTGGCTACCCTTTTTCTTAAACATCTCTTTTATCTTAATTTAATTGTACTGGACTAGTTCCGGGGGACACTTGTTTAAAGTATTATTCATTGTCCTCCTCTTATTTCTCCTACATTTGAACCCCAAATGACCAATCAATTTGTGCCAATGGTAATTTCCTTAACCATGACCATTTAACCTCATCTAACTTATGTTTGAACCACCTGGGTTCCACCCTAAGATGTTCTAACCCCGCACGTGTTTTGATTATCAACTTTCAAAATCTTGCCTCATAGATCTATGAGTAACAACGATCGTCAGGATATTACGCCATTAGGCCTTAGCGCTTTCACGGGAAACTGAGACGATGTACGAAAACCTCCTGACACCTCTTTAAAACATGAAACATATTTCTTCTTGATGTCACGGCTTAGAATATTTGTCAACATCCACGTTAAATAATGTTTTGAAGATCAAGACTCATGTTGCAAGAATAGTTAAGTAAGGGCATATTCAACTAACTATATCTTTTCAAAGGTCCCAACAAATAAGACTATGCCATCAGCAATCTAAAATTAGAAACGACAGTTTCACACCAAAGGATTTACGATACCACCATATGGCAAAATTCAAACTTTCCTAAGACTAGTTCATAGTTGACCAACCTATTTCGATAAATCAGGAAGCACAAGATTCATGTCAATAGTAAGGAAGTGAAAAATGATAAATAACCTTGAACTCCTGATAACCTTAGTACGCTAGCAAAGGAGGTACGTCTATATACATCGATATTCACGCCGACCTTCCCACTAAAATGTTAGAGTCTAGGTTTTTGCCATCACTATCAAAGAATAAAAAATCTTGATCACAACAATGAACGTTTAGAACCTGATGAAGAATTAACCACCAAGTCACAATGGATCACACGACTAGGTATTTACCACAACCATACCTTTTATCATGTTCGTTTTACCCTAGAATGACCAACAGCCGGAGAGAACGATCCAGTTATTGGAAGAGACATTCAAACCTAACGTACTAGCACGTCTAGAACAAGCAGTAGAGGCCAAGAGGAACAAAGCAACCTTTGGAAAGACTAGAGAGAAAATGAAAGCATATAACTACAGACTTCATCATCAAGATTATCAAGATCACCTCAAAGACCGGTAATTCTTTAGTTAAACAATTCAAGAAATTGGGTGCCAAGGAGTTTGTGGAAATAGTGAGTCCCATTGACACTGAAGATTGTTTAAAGGGTGGAGTGCGTATTTTAGACAGACCAAGTTATTCACATGGTAGGTTCTTAAAGTATCGGTTTGTATTCGTTTGGCGTCTAAACTGTGTAACTCTTATGGAATGGTATTCGGTTTTCGTTAAGGTATCGATGTGAGTCACAAGGAAGTTGCTTTCGAAAATATTTTATGATGTGACCCATTAGAGCAAGTTTGTTTAGATTGGTGAGTAGATGTTGCTGGTATAGAGAAGAAATTTTTTTACGGGGACGTGTGAACTCTATGTATGAGAAGTTAGAGGGTGACAAAATTTGTTATTTTTGGTGAAGTTGCGTAGCAGCTTAGTGTGAGTACGTGGGAGGAATAAGTGTTTGGATTAGAAGAGTGAAAGCGTAAGTAAGATTATACGAATTCATGGGTCTGGTTTTTGTATTTGGCCTTGAGTGAATCGAGTGTCATGGTAGAATGTGGGTAAGATAAAGTAATTAAAGAGCAAAAATGATTCTTGGTTCGATTGTGTGGCAGAGAATGTGTGAAGGGATTGAGTGATGATGATAAGAGACTTATTAATCAGGAGTTAATATTGTTCAGTTAAAGGATTATAGGGTGGATGGTACGTACGTGAAGGAAATATGTGACGAAGTTATGATTGGATTCATATGAGTAAGCATATACCTAGAGAGCGATTAGTCTGTGTGGTATGTTTAGCCCTAATGACTCGTTAAATTCATATGGCGGTGTTAATCTTGATGGTCGTAAAGCTAGAATAGTCCAACACAAAGTGGTGATGCGATTTCGAGTTAGTGATCGTTAATCGATCAGGAAGTAGTCTTCGACGTACATTTGAATATGGCAATGAGTTGGTTTTCGGTAGAGTGATAGTCTTTCCAAACAAAAGTGGAGAATGTTCGAAATCAGTCTCGGTGGTGGGATAGTTTAGAAATGTATGATCACTTATGGAAGTCGAACTCGATGAAAGTTGTGTTTTAGAGCTAACGTGTTCTCAATGATAGACTGGGGTCATGATACCACAAAATTGAAAGTGCGAGAGTCAGGTATACCCAAGACTGTCTTTAGGACTTATTACGAGCATTATGAATTTGTGGTGATGCCTTTCGAGTTAACGAATGAACCTGTTGTGTTTATGGACCTGAAGGATCGGGTGTTTAGAAGCTTTCTAGACCAATTTATAATTGTGCTGATAAACGATATTCGGTTATATTCTCGGAGTGAAGAGGAACACAGAAAACATTTGAAGATTCTATGCAGGTCCTGAGAAAGCACAAGTTGTATGTAAACCTTGGTAAGTCTCAGTTTTAGTTGGACCGGGTGATGTTTTTAGGTCATGCTATATCTGAAGAAGAAATTCAAGTAAATCCAATAGAAGTAGAAATAACAGTTAATGAACGAAGGCTAACTAACGTGGCAGAGATACGAACTTTTTGGGGCGACCCCAAACTTTTTGGGGCTAGCTAGTTATGTGACATGGTCTTTGAAGATTTGGTAGTAATAAGTTCAAGATGTTAAGTAGGAAGACAACCTTTACTCTAAATGTTGAACATATGGGCTCGACTTGATCTGCACCCGCAATAAAGAACGACTCAAGTAAATAGGACACAATTTTGGAGAATGAGAAGGCACAATAATAGTAAATAATCCTCAACCTTCCTTACGATGAAGTAAAGGGCAAAATTTCAGGGACAAAATTTGTTTCAGAGGGTAGTTTGTAACGATCCGGTACAGACCCTAGTTGTAACAACCTGGTTGATAACGATTCGTGTAATGACCTAGCCCAAACCCTAAGTATTAGTGACAGATAGTCCACGAGACCATAGAACACAAAAGAAGTTCAGAACCCTAACTCGAATTGAAAACCCTAAGTTCGACCCGAAAACCCTAAAAAGGTTCAAAACTCATGCAACAAAACCTTAGCACCTGGAGAGTCTCCCAACATTTTAAATAAAGTAAATATCATGAGATAATGAATTGAAAATTAAAAATCCTCATAAATAGGGTAAAATGACCGTTTTGCCCCTAATACAGTAAAAAGTCTTAAAAATCTAAATTTTGATACATAGAAACCCTAAATTAAGGATTTACGTACAATTAAGTAGAAAAGGACAAAATAACATAAAAAATAACAAAATTACCCCTTAGTGGCCGACTACCTTGGAAAGTGTGTCAAAAAGTGACTTTTTGTTTTCTTTTTAGCTTAGAATGATGAGAAATGTATTATATTAAACCCTATGATGATCCAATACTTTTTGAATAAGTAATATACATAATAATATAGTATTATAGATTAACAAAAGCAAACAAATTATTATTGAAGTTCAAACACAACAAAATAAGTCAAAAAGTCATATATTGCCAAAATAGCTTAATTTGACTTAAAAGACTATATCTATTTAATCAATTTCTATGAAAACTATGATAATATATGGAAATACTATATTTATCATAAACATACTAAAATAATAGGTCTCAGTAGGAAATGACACCAAAAAGATATATCAAATTAACTTTTAATGCATTTTTTTGCACAAAAGGGCACACAAACCAATGTAAAACCCCTTGACTGATGTGGGGTCAGGTTTTTGTCCCCCAAACAGCCTCCTAACTGTATTTATATTTCCCATATCTGATTTACAGGCCTCAAATATTACACCATGTCAAATCTTCTCAAATCACATTAATTAAAAAGAAGGAAAAGAAGTCTTTAAAAGTACCTTAATTAATTTTTTTGTCTCCTCCATGTTCCCTAGCCCTTGCCTATATAAACTAAGTCCAAACACCTTCTTCCCCCTTCATAATTTCGTGCAAAAGAGGGAGAGAAACTAGACCTCTTTCCCTTGAGTGTTTATGAGAGTTTGAGGGAGAAAAAGGAAGAAAGGAAGGAGAAATCAAATAGAGGAGTTTTTCTAAAGCTAAGTCCTTCCATGCCACCATCCCTTGAGCCCTCAAACAAGTAAGTAAATCCACTAAATCTTGTGTCTAATATCCCTCAAATGTCTCCCAACACACCCTTTTAAACACTCTAAAAATCAAGAACCGAAATCAAATCGAAAAGGCGCCGTAGTAACAAAATAGGGGTTGTTATGTTTATGGGTGATATGAGATGTTGTTGTATGTTGTTATCTTTGAATTTAATGACTTCTAAGTATTATTGAGCCTTTATATTAAAGTCTAAAACACAAGTATGCAAAGAAATGGAACAAAAACTTGGCATGGCATAAGTAGAAGACTTGAACCCTAAGAGGCTTAATTTTTTGAAACTTTGATATTTTTCCCCTGAGATTGGAAATGCCATAACTCAATGTAGAAAATTGATCTAAGCATTTTCTTTATGTCCATATTTATCTTTTTGTGTTATCTTTCATTCAAAGTTTGTTTCAACTCATTTTCATTATTAGAACTCAAGAAATTGTAATTTTACCAAAGTGTGTCATTTTTCAACCAGTCAACACTATCGACTTGGAAACCCTATTTTAAAATGGTATCCGAGCTATGATAAAAACATGAAAGTTGTAGATAAAATGTATATCTATCTACCCACCAAACATGAGAACAAAATGTTGAGTTTTGATAGGTCAAAACCCCTTTGAAAGTATCTATTGAGTTTCTGCCCCTAAGGAACATTCTATTACATATTTTTATATAGCTCAAAACCCCTATTTTTAGTGACCTATTCCAAAAGTGGTCTACATGAATATTGTAGCTAACATATTGAAGTACTTTATTTCCAAAAATCAGACCTTAAAGCCTTGGTATGATATCCCAAAACCGTTTCAAACTCTCTATACTTTATTTACTTAATATGAATTGTTCTCCCTTTTGCCTTAGGTTTTGGCCTTGGTGTTAAACATGAGAGTTGTAGAAAATATTATTATCTAAATGGTGTATAAAAATCACATCTTGATTCTAAGTCTAGATACCCCAAAATCTTGTCGACTATTTTAATTTAATACTTAATTTTTTGCCTTAAAAGTTGCTAAGTGTGAAATTGAGTACCCTTGCTATGAGACCCATGTCTTTGTATGATGATCGACTTGAATTAATTGATGAGTCTTTCTAAGTAAATGTATGATGGTTTAGAACTCATGCTATTATGTTTGAATCATATCTTGAGAATTATAGCTTGTACTTCACGTACTTGTACCTTATGCTTTGCGAATTATACCATGAACCTTGCTATGCTAATTGATGCCATGCTATAAATTGTTGCACTTGAGATCGATGGTACATATTATGAGCATTGTCACTTGTATCCTAGCATATTGGAGTCCATCTGTGCAAACCGTTGTTGGGATGGGCTGTATTGAGATCATCGTTCTTGATTATAAGTTTAGGACGTCCCTGGTTGCCATTTTTCAAAAATGTTTTGGGATGTATTCTTCCTGTACACCCTGGGTGCGTCCCTGGTCTTTGAAATGGTTTACAAATATTGTTGGGCACCATGGGTTCGTCGCTAGCATTCAGGTTTTGATAACTTAGACTTTGGTTTGATACCAAGCGAGTATCCTAGTCTTAATATGGGTAACATAACAACAAAATCCCATCTCGGCATTGACAATAAGTCCTTGAGGCGGCAATAATAAAAAAGTCCCATCTCGGCATTGATAGTAAGTCCTTGAGGCGGCACTAACAATAAAGTCCCATCACAGCAATGACATAAGTCCCTAAGGCGGCAATGATAATAAGTCCTGTCACGGCAATAACAATAAGTCCCTGAGGCGGCAATGATGATAAGTCCCTGCAGGCAATACCAATAAGTCCCAAAGTGGAACCCCTGTTTTTATTTCTGATGAATGTCGAGTTGGACACTTGCATCACATCCATTGCATCACATACTTGTACACTTATTCTTATATATGCTTGCTATGCTGTAACTATCAAATTTATCTCTCTCCTTGAATTTAAATCATACTGGTTGTTATATAATATGGATTGTAGACTATTTTGTGTCGTGAGATTAGTTAAAAGGTTAGAGTGTTTTGCTTCTGGGTTTTGGCTCATGGCATTCGTGTCACAGATGAGGAGGAGTTCTTGGAGGAAGTCATCTCTGAGGGAGAAGAAAAGTTGGAAGAACAGGGTGAGTTCCAAGAGTACGTGGACCTTGCTGTTGCATTCTGAGGAGCTGAGACCTCTGCTTTTGTTTTTATATTAAGGTCTCTCGTGCTTAGTGTAATTTTTGAAAATTTCTTGGTGAAACTGTAATAGTTAAGTACTGTAATCAGTTCAGAACTCCTTTATGATGTAATAATTAACGTATATAAATATTAATGAATGGCTAGAGTATCACTTTATTTATATTTACGTATGTCTCGATGTGCCCGGAGGACGGGGCATCACACAATCAAACATGAATATAACGATGATCCTAAAACTAGGATTAGAACGTCGGCGAAACAAAGATAGCACAGTTCTAAATCTCCGACACCTCGATAAATCGTAAACAAAAATTAAAACAGCTTTGATACCAATTGTTGAAGGCAAACTGCCAAAATCATTATTTTTGTAAATGATTTTTTTGGATAAAAATAACTGGACGGGCATTCGCCAAAACGGGCTCCAAATAAAACTTTTTGATGTCTAACGATCAAAATGAAACCTGTGCCACCATAGTTAATTTAAATGAATACCTTTTTGGTCGATTCTCCAACTACGAACTTTTGATTTCGAGTTGAACCTCCGGTCAGACTTTCTATTGTATTCCCTGATGTAATTTCTGAACGTAGTGTGGGCTACGATCTTTCGAGAACTTGTACCGACAGAACCTAGCCAACCTTAGTCTTGAAAGATGAGTTATGAATTTGGTTCAGCATACCCGTATATTTATAGGGTTACAGCAGGGATATGTGGAGTAATTATGACATAGACTTCTAGTGTAACCCAGATACATATCTAGTAGTTTCCGTAATTATGCAAACCTCTTAGCGGTATTTATAATTATGAAAATCTTGCAGTGGTTTCTGTAATTTTCATAAAATACTAAATTACAGTTCGCACCGCTAAAGAACTGTAACTACACTCTAGGCCATAATCTCAAGACTAATTTGCATTGAGCTCCTATTATTAAATGCTTAACTCATCTCCCCACGTTATAATTCTCGATACTCGCCAATTAAATTTAATTACTGAAAATTTAATTTAATCAACATCTTTAAATTCCTTAAGCCCTTTCGCTTAACTTATCTGACCGCCGGATAATCAAATCAACTTATAAGGTTTGGCCTGATCAAAACTTATAAGCTTCCTTAAAGGGGTATCGTCAATACCGAACAATTGAGACGTTGATTCCGTTTATAATTAATATTCACCATATAATTAATACCGCTATCCAATTCACTAAGAATATAGACCCGCAGTAGCAGCCAGTAGCTCAAACTTCTTGGGTTACAAAAGGAGGTGCCTCAGTCCTATTAGTTTGACAGCCCGTTGCACAGGGTTATGGTGGGCAGACTAAGGGACAGCATGACCGAGTGTACGCCATTACATATCCCAACTCCTCCAAGACACCAATTATACCTGACGCTGTAGCGACTACTTCAGTTATTAGAGGTACTCTGTTAGTGTACCGTTCATGGGCCAATGTTCTTATCAAAATAGGAGCTTTACATTCTTTTATCTCATTTGCTTTTGCATTTGCTTTGGGGCTAAAGATAGACACGTTGGGTAATACGCTATGGGTAGAGACCCCGGTGGTTGGCAATAAGGTGTTGGGATGAGTCTGTAGATCTTGTGAATTAGAGGTTGTCGGCTGCTGTTTAGAGTTTGATTTCATCATTCTCGATATGACCACGTTTGATATCATCCTAGGGATGGATTAGTTGACCACCTATCATGCCTACATCGATTGTGATCGATGGAGGGTATCGATTTGTACACCTGAGGGTGATTGTTTTTGTTTCCTGGGTAATCGGGACGATGATTTAGTGCCCATGCTCGTGTTGTGCAAAGCCAATGAAATCTTAGTTTTCTCTTTTCAGCTCTCATGTTGGATGAAGCTGTTGGGGTTCAAGGAGAGTTTTCCCTATAGTTCGTGACTACCTAGATGTCTTCCATGACAATCTATTCAAGCTGCCTCCTCCTTGTGAGGTAGAGTTTTCTATCAATCTTATTCTGGTAGCCACTCCTATTTCGATGCCATCTTACCATTTTACACCAGTAGAGTTGTGTGAGCTCAAGATACAGCTTCAGGAGTTGTTAGATAGGGGATTCGTACACCTGAGTACGTCACCATGGAGAGCTCTAGCTTTGTTTTCTAAAAAGAAGTATTCTACGCTAAGGATTGATGATTTGTTCAATCAATTAAAAGGTTCGTGCTGTTTTTTGAAGATTAACTTGAGGTCGGGGTATCATCAGCTAAGGATCAGAGAAGAGGACTTAACAAAAATCAATTTTCAAACTCGTTATGGTCACTACGAGTTTTTAGTCATGCCATTCGGCTTAATGAACGCTCCTGCGACGTTCATGGACCTAATGAACTGCATATTCTACCCATATCTTGATAGTTTTGTGGTCGTGTTTGTAGATGGCATTCTTATCTACTCACCATCGAGAGAGATGCATGAAGAACACCTACGTATTGCTCTGCAGCTCTTGAGAGAACATTGACTGTATGCAAAATTTGAGAAGTGTGAATTTTGGATGCCTGAGGTAAAATATCTTGGACATGTTGTGTCAAGGGATGGAGTATATGTGGACTCCTCGAAGACTGATGCAGCGATGAGTTAGGAATGACCGATCCTTCTCTCTACCCTTTTCCTTGCTTTAGGCTTAGTTTTGGGCGTTGCAAAGGTGGAACGGTATTCACCTCGCCAAGGGCTTTGCATTATCCAAACAGAATCTTGTTTCAGCAACTTTGGTTTTTCACTAGTGGTTAAAGCTACAAGTTTTAACTCCATACGGTAGGATTCTAGACTCTCTTTCATTAAAGTATGTTATATGTGATTATACACATTTTTACCATTTTAAAATACTATGTATGTTGGATTTTATGTTTAAACCTTATTTGGTTAGATGAAAAACATGTTTTGCTATCCCAAGGTTTATTATAAAGTTAATGGATGTATATGTACGTGATTTTCAAAAGGATGGGTTTTGAAAACCGAAAGGAATTTTGAATATGTTACAAAAACATAGTTTTTGATGTTTAAAGCTAACCCTTGGGATTGAGCCTTAGTTTAAATGATGGGGTTGAGGTGGTAAAAATATTTTTAAAATGTTGGTTGATTTCCAAGGTTATGTAGATAATGTAGTTGTGTGCCTTAGATGCTTTGTACGTACAAATGCCTCAATAGTCGTGCGGTGTGCCTTTCTTAATGATTCAATAAATGCATCATAATAATGTGTGTACATGTGGGCCTCAATTGCTCCTCGATAAAAGTCCAAAAACTTGCGCAAGATAGGTGCTTCGCTCCTTCAGGTTAATCTCTGTAAATGAAGTGTTTGCCCCATAGGAAGGTGTTTATTGTTGTAGTAACGTATAAAGCTTGTCATTACCTAGTCGGTCATTGGATGCCCTAGAACTAGTTAATGGGTGAAAGTATATAGTTGTTTCCTTTGCCCCCGAGGCGACAAGATCGGTACATAGGAATCATTGTTGGTTGTGGAAACCTGATTGAAAAATAGCGTGTTGTTTATATTTATTAAACTGTTAGATGTTATTGGATTATATCAAAACTTGTCGTTTTGAGGATGAAAAACCTTTTGAAACTTGTGTAGTCGAGTTGTTAATATAATTCCTAATTACATGTTATGCCTTTAATTCATGATAGTCAATTCCTATTGGGCTTCGGCTCACGTTATTGGATTTACAACCTTTCAAGTGAAAATGATCATATATCTTGATCTTGAGGAGCTCGGAAGTGGCAGAAGATAAAACTCTTAGTTTTGTTGTTCGGTAGTTTACACCAGTTTTGATATTAGATCATGTAACCGTGTAATATGTTTTAGACTTGAAACATATGTTTTGTAAGCCTTAAGGCCACGATACTAATGTATGTATGTTTGTATGATGATAAGAGGAGCCGTGGGTTGATTGTTAAGTTTTATGGTTGTATGAAGCAGTTTTCGGTTTATTATTTTTGATATTGTGACAAATTGTTTTCAGTTGGTTTTACGTTTAACATTAACTCTTATACCTCGATGAAGGTTTTGAACCTTGTTTTCAGTATGTTTTACATTGCTTGGTTATGCTTTAAAGGTTTTCAAAAAGGTTAGAAAATGTTTAAGTGTTGGGTTTCAAAATTGGATTTTAAAATTTTGGTTCAGAGCCAGACCGCTCGATGGACCACTTGAGCAGTCTATCAAGCGGTCAAAGTGTATACTCAATTGTCTTAGAAATGGTGGGAAAATAATGTACAGGTGAGGATCGCTCGAGCGGTCTTTTCACCGATCGAGGGATCTGGGCAGATTTTAAAAATCTTCGTTGTTTTGTTTTAAAAGCTTGGCTCCTGGGGACTGTGACTATATTTTTTTGGGTGCTCTTTTTACTTAAAATAAACCCTCAGGAGTATGTTTTCAAAGGTTTTAATTTTGCTTTTAACTTACATTCTAAACCCATTAGGGCTCAGGTGGTTTTGGTGGACCTTAGTATCACAGAACAGGTTTTTCTTGAATGGTTCACACGACCCTAGTTTTAGGGAATGATAACTTGGTATCAGAGCTCTAGGTTTGAATACCTAAAGGCCATGAGAGAGGTTGCTTCACCCGATAAGGATGGTTGCATATGCTTGATATGCATGTGCTTAAATGTTTTGGATAACATGAGAATAATAATCTGTTAGTGCATGAGGGCTTTGTGTATTACATGAGTATAGAGGTTGGACCTTATGATTGATTTGTCTTGCCTTTGTGCATTTGGATTAACTAACTTGGAAGCCATGTTAGAAATGCATTTCGTCAACGTAGTTTCCAGTAAGAAATCTAAGTAGGTTACTCAAGCTGACTTGTCACTCTTGTCGGTGCTCCTCGGTATGTAGAATTTATCTGCATGATCTTAAATAGCCAAGTGTTAGCATGATTATGTGACATGTGTTGATAATAACATGATGAATTGAATCTTATATTTTTATATTCTATATTTCTTTCATATAGGGGTTATGTTTTTGCGAAGAGGATAGGATCGTGGTTGAGGTCGTAGCCGTGATTTTGGCTAAAGAAATGTCCAATGCATGATGCTGGGGATGCTAATGCTCCCCAAGGACCAGTAAACGGGGTAGATTTTCTACGTGAGATGGTGGGTTTCATCCGTCAGCGAGCTGACACCGCTAGGGGAGGGGTAAGAGTACACGAGGTGAGGGTGCCTATTGTGATGCGTGAGTTTTAGCGTCTTGACCTTCTTGCCTTTATTAGGTATCCCGATCCCAAGGTTGGTGACCACAGAATGGCTAAAACTTGTAACAAGGATCCTAGATACGTTGCAGATAGTCGAGGATGACTTGAGAGTTGTGTTTGTCACTTTTTAGCTGAGGGGTGACACCCACGATTGGTGAAAGATTGTCAGAACTGTTGTGGAAGGTACGTGGGATGCTTTCACGACGATATTTCTACAGAAATACTTTCCCGAGTTCTCTAGGCATATCTATCGAGAGAATTTCTTTTCCCACACCTAGGGGACTATAAATGTTGTACAGTATGAGGCCAGGTTCACTAGCTTATCCCTCTTTGTAGAGGAATCAGTGGACGCTGATGAGCTACGCTCAAAGAAGTTTAAAAGGGGTGGTTTGAGGCCCACAATCAGGGAAAGTGTTGCAGGATTAAGGCTATTTACCTTTACTGAGTTGAGGAATCAGCAGTCACCATTGAGAACACTTTGAATGAGACTCGAAAGGCTAAAGAAGCTAGAGCACCACAAGGTGGAGTGAGTGCACAGTCAAGTGGATGCTGTAATATGAGACAGAGGTTGTTTGGTCTTAATTCTTATCTCACTGAGTCATATCAGCAGTTTTTAGCATCAGCACCCTCGGTAGCATCATCGGGATGCCTGAAGTAGAAGGAGCTTATTTGTTACTAGTGCAGGCAACC
Organism: Heliamphora pulchella; assembly: GCA_032270985.1. Classification (NCBI taxonomy): domain Eukaryota; kingdom Viridiplantae; phylum Streptophyta; class Magnoliopsida; order Ericales; family Sarraceniaceae; genus Heliamphora; species Heliamphora pulchella. The sequence continues at coordinate 27,797 of JAULJZ010195272.1, read as the reverse complement.
AGGGCATCGTGCGACAGATTGTCTACAGAAGGGACAGTTCCAGAGTTCAGTACCCATTCAGTCCCAAGGGAGAAAGCCACCAGTCTATTTTGGGTGTGGCCAATCGAGGCATTTTTGTGAAAAATGCCCTCAGGGAAGCAGTGCACAGAGCACGGTAGGTGCACCACTTGTTCAGTCAGCTCGAGGACAGTAGACTTACCCGCAGCCGCAGTAACAACTAACAGCTCAGACTTCTAGGGTTACAGAAGGAGGTGCCTCAGTCTAGTTAATACGATAGCCCGCAGCACAGAACTATGTGGGGCAGACTAAGGGACAGCAAGGCCGATTGTACACCATTACAAATCCTAGCTCTTCCAAGGCACCAGTGTGCCTGATGCTATAGTGACTACTTCAATTATTAGAGGTACTCTCTTAGTGTACCATTCATGGGTCAGTGTTCTTATCGTGATGGGAGCATCACATTCTTTTATCTCATTTGCTTTTTCATCTGCTTTTGGGTTAGAGATAGACACGTTGGGTAACACGCTATGTTTAGAGACCCCAGTCAGTGGGAACATGGTGTTAGGACAAGTCTGTAGATCCTGTGAGTTAGCGGTCGTCGGCCACTGTTTAGAGCTTGATTTGATCATTCTCGACTTGACCACGTTTGATATCATACTAGGGATGGATTGGCTGACCACCTATCGTGCCTACATCAATTGTGATTGACGGAGGGTATCGATTTATACACCTAAGGTTGATTGTTTTTGTTTCGTGGGTGATCGGGACGATGGTTTAGTGCCCATGTTCGTGTTGTGCAAAATTGAGGATACCTTAGTTTCCTCTTTTTAACTCTCATGTTGGATGAGGTTGTTGGGGTTCGAGGAGAGTTTCTCCCAACAATTTGGGACTACCTAGATGTCTTTCATGAAGATCTATTCGAGTTGCCACCACCTCGTGAAGTAGAGTTTTCTATCAATCTTGTTTCAGGAGTCGCTCCTATTTCGATGCCATCTTACTGTTTTACACCAGTAGAGTTGCGTGAGCTGAAGGTACAGGTTCAGAAGTTGTTAGATAGGGGGTTTATACACCCGAGTAAGTCATTGTGGAGAGCTCTGGCTTTATTTGCTAAAAAGAAGGATGGGTTCTTAAGATTGTGTATTGATTATCAAATGCTGAATCTAGTAACGGTGAAGAACAAGTATCCTATGCCGAGGATTGATGATTTGTTCAATCAATTAAAAGGGTCGTGCTATTTTTTGAAGATTTACTTTAGGTCGGGGTATCATCAGCTGAGGATCAAAGAAGTGAACTTAGCAAAGATCGCTTTCTGAACTCGTTATGGTCACTACGAGTTTTTAGTTATGTTGTTCAGCTTAACGAATGCTCCTGCGATGTACATGGACTTAATGAACCACATATTTCGTCCATATCTTAGCATTTTTGTGCTCATGTTAGTAGACGACATTCTTATCTACTCATCATCAAGGGAGATGCATGACAAACACCCACGTATTGCTCTACAACTCTTGAGGGAGCATCAACTGTATGCAAAACTTGAGAAGTGTGAATTTTGGAAGCCTAAGGTGAAATTTCTTGGATATGTAATGTCGACGGATGGAATATCTGTGGACTATTCAAAGACTGATGCCGTGATGAGTTGGGAATGATCGATCCTTCTCTCTATCCTTTTGCTGTCTTTGGGCTTAGTTTTTGGCATTGCGAAGTTGGAACAGTGTTAGTTAAGGGTTTTGCATTATCTAAACAGAATCTTGTTTCGACGACTTTAGCTTTTCGTCGGTGGTTAAAGCTTTGAGTTTTAACTCCATGCGGTAGGATTCTAGACTCCCTTTCATTAAAAGCATGTTATATATGATTATACGTATTTTACCATTTTAAAATGCTATAGATGTTGGATTTTGTGTTTAAACCTTGTTTGGTCGGATGAAAAGCATGTTTTGCTATCCTAAGGTTTATTACAAAGTTAGTGGATGTATGCGTACGTGATTTTCAAAAGGATGAGTTTTGAAAACGGAAAGGAGTTTTGAATATGTTACGAATACATGGTTTTTGATGTTTAGAGCTAACCCTTGGGATTAAACCTTGGTTTAAATGATGGGGTTGAGGTGGTAAGAACATTTGAAAATGTTAGTTGATTTTCATCATTATATGGATAATGTAGTTATGTGCCTTGGATGTTTTGTACATATCTACGTACGTACAAACGATTCAATAGTCGTGTTGTGTGCCTTTTTTAATGATTCAATAAATGTACCGTAACAATATGTGTATACGTGGGCCTCAATTGCTCCTCGGTGAAAGTCCAGAAACTTACACATGATTGGTGCCTCGCTCCTTTGGGTTAATCCCAATTAATGACTTGTTCGCCCCATTAGGAAGCGTTTGTTGTTGTAACAACGTATAGAGCTTGTCATTTCCTAGCGGGTCATTGGATGCCTCAGAACTTGTTAATAGGTGAGAGTCTATAATTGTTACCTTTGTCCTTGAGGTGGCAGGGCCAGTATATAGGAATCATTGTTGGTTCTGAAAACCTGATTGGAGAATAATGTGTTGTTTATGTCTATTAAACTGTTGGACGTTATTGGATTATATAAAAACTTGTGGTTTTGAGGATGAAAATCCTTTTGAGACTTGTGTAGTCAAGTTGTTTATATAATCCATGATTGCATGTTATGCCTTTAATTCATGATAGTCAGTTCCTATTGGGCTTCGGCTCACGTTATTGGATTTACAACCTTTCAGGTGAAAATGATCATATATCTTGATCTTAAGGAGCCTCGGATGTGGCAAAAGACAAAACTCTTAGTTTTGTTGTTCGGTAGTTTATATCGATTTTGATATTAGATCATGTAAACGTGTAATATGTTTTAGACTTGAAACATATGTTTTGTAAGCCTTACGGCCATGATACTAATGTATATATGTTTGTATGATGATGAGAGGAACCATGGGTTAATTGTTAAGTTTCATGGTTGTATGAAGCAGTTTTCGATCGATTGTTTTCGATATTGTGACATATCATTTTCGGTTGTTTTTATGTTTAACATTAACTCATGTACCTCGAGGAATGTTTTAAACCTTGTTTTTAGTAGGTTTTAGATTGCTTGGTTATGCTTTATAAGTTTTCAAAAAAGTAGGGAAATGTTTGAGTGTTGGGTTTCAAAATTGGATTTTAAAATTTTGGTTCAGAGTCAAACCGCTTGAGCGGTCTATCGAGCAGTCAAAGTGTATTCTCAGTTATTTTACAGATGGTGGAAAAATAATATATAGGCGAGGACCGCTCGAGCGGTCTTTTGATCGATCGAGCGGTCCGGGCAGATTTTGAAAATCTTGGTTGTTTTGTTTTAAAAGCTTGGCTCCTAGAGACTGAGACTATATTCTTTTGTGTGCTCCTTTTACTTAAAATAAATCATCGGGAGTGACTTTTCAATGGTTTTAGTTTTGCTTTTAACTTACATTCTTAACCCGTTCGAGCTCAAGTGGTTTTGGTGGATCTCGGTATCACAAAATGGGTTTTTCTTGGACGATTCACACGACTCTGGTTTTAAGGCGTGATAACTTGGTATCAGAGCTCTAGGCTCGAATACCTAAATGCCATGCGAGAGGTTACGTCACTCAGTGAGGATGGTTCCGTGTGCTTGATATGCATGTGTTTAAATGTTTTGGATTACATGAGAATAATAATCTGTTAGTGCATGAGAGTTTTGTGTATTACGTGAGCATAGAGGTTAGATTTTAGGATTGATTTGTATTGCCTTCGAGCATTTAGATTAACTAATTTGAAAGCCAAGTTAGAAATGCATTTGGCCAACGTACTTTTTAACAAGGATTCTAAATAGGTTACTCAAACTTACTTGTCACTCTTGTGGGTGCCCCTAGGTACGTGGAATATGACTGCATGATCTTAAATGGATAAGTTCTAGCATGATTATGTGACATGTGTTGATAATAACATGGTGAATTGAATCTTATATTGTTATGTTCTATATTTCTTTCATATAGTGGCTATGTTTCTGTGAAAATAACGAGGCTGTGGTTGAGGTCGTAGTCGTGGTTTAGGCAAAGGGGATATGCCAATCCCTGATGCTGGAGATGCTAATACTCCCTAAGGACTAGTAGCTGGGCTAGATTTTCTACGTGAGATGGTGGGTTCCATCTGTCAGCTAACTGACGCTGCTAGGGGAGGGGCGACAGTACCTGAGCCGAGGGCGCCTGTTGCGACGTGTGAGTTTTAGCGTCTTTACCCTGTGGCTTTTGTTAGGGATCCCAATCCTAATGTTAGTGGTTACAGAATGGCAGGAACTTGTGACAAGGATCCTAGATACGTTGCGGCTAATCGATGATGACTTGAGAGTTGCGTTTGCCATTTTTCAGCTGAGGGATGATGCCTACGATTGGTGAAAGTTTGCCAGAACCATTGTGAAAGGTGAATGGGATACTTTCACGAAGGTATTTCTGAAGAAATACTTTCCTGAGTCCTCTAGGCATATATATCGAGAGAAGTTCTTTTCCATCACCCAGGGGACGATGAATGTTGTATAGTATGAGGCCAGGTTCACCAGTATGTCCCGCTTTGCAGAAGAATCTGTGGCCACTGATGAGCTGTGTTCAAAGAGGTTTAAGAGGGTTTAAGGCCCACGATCAGGGAAAGGGTGGCAGGATTAAGGCTTCGTGCCTTTATTGAGTTGGTGGAATTGACAGTCACCATTGAAACACTTTGAATGAGACCCGAAAGGCTAGAAAGGCTAGAGCACCGCAAGGTGGATTGAGTGCACAGTCAGGTGGATGCCGCAATAAGAGACAGAGGTCATTTAGTCCTAGTTCTTATCCCACTAAGTCATATCAGCAGTTATCAGCACTAGCACCCATGGTAGCTTCGTCGGGACGGCCGAAGCGGAGGGAGCTTATTTGTTACTAGTGCAGGCAACCAGGACATCGTGCGATGGATTGCCCACAAAAAGGACAGTTCTAGAGTTAAGTACCCGTTCAGTCCCAAGGGAGAAAGCTACCAGTCGATTTTAGGTGAGGCCAATTGGGGTATTTTCGTAAGAACTACCCTTAGGGAAGGAGTGTACAGAGCACGGCAGGTGCATTACTTGTTCAGTCAGCTAAAGGACGGCAGACTTACCTGCAGCCACAATAGCAGCCAACAGCTTAGACTTTTAGGGTTACAGAAGGTGGTGCCTCGGTTTAGTCAGTATGATAGCCCGCAGTATAGGGCTATGGTGGGCAGACTAAGGGACAATAAGGCTGAGTTTATGCCATTACAAATCCCAGCTCCTCCAAGGCACCAGTTGTGCCTAACGCTGCAGCGACTACTTCAGTTATCAGAGGTGCTCTCTTACTGTACCGTTCATGGGCCAGTGTTCTTATTGACACGGGAGCATCTTATTCTTTTGTCTCATCTGCTTTTGCATCTTCTTTGGGGTTGGAGATAGCCACGTTAGGTAGCACACTATGTGTAGAGACCCCAATCGGTGGGAACATGGTGTTGGGATGAATCTATAGATCCTGTGAATTAAAGGTCGCCAACCGCTGTTTAGAGTTTAATTTCATCATTCTTGACATGACCACATTTGATATCATCCAAGGGATGGATTGGCTAACCACCTATCAGCCTATATCGGTTGTGATCGACAGAGGATATCGATTTATACACCTAAAGGTGATTGTTTTTGTTTCGTAGGTGATTAGGACGATGGTTCAGTGCCCATGCTCGTGTTGTGCAAAATCGAGGAAACCTTAGTTTCCTCTTTTTAGCTTTCACATTAGATGAGGTTGTTAAGGTTCAATGAGAGTTTCCCCTATAGTTTGTGACTACCTAGATGTCTTTCATGATTATCTATTCAAGTTGCCACCACCTCGTGAGGAAGAGTTTTCAATCAATCTTGTTTCGGGAGTTGCTACTATTTCAATTCCATCTTACCATTTTACACCAGTAGAGTTGCGTGATCTTAAGGTATAGCTTCGAGAGTTGTTAGATAGGAGTTTTGTACACTCGAGTACGTCACCGTGGAAAGCTCCGCTTTGTTTTCTAAAAAGAAGGATGGGTTCTTATGATTGTGTATTGATTATCGAAAGTTGAATCTAATAACGGTGAAGAACAAGTACCCTATGTCAAGGATTGATGATTTATTCGATTAATTAAAATGTTTGGGTAGTTTTTCGAAGATTAACTTGAGGTCAGGGTATCATCAGCTGAGGATCAGAGAAGAGGACATAGCAAAGACCGCTTTTCGAACTCGTTGTGGTCACTATGAGTTTTTAGTCATGTCGTTCGGCTTGACAAACACTCCTGCGACGTTCATTGACTTGATGAACCGCATATTCCATCCATATCTTGACAGTTTTGTGTTTGTGTTCGTAAATGACATACTGATCTACTCACCATCGAGGGAGATGCATAAGGAACACCAACGTATTGCTCTACAGCTCTTGAGAGACCATCGACTGTATGCAAACATTGAGAAGTGTGAATTTTTTATGCCTGAGGTGAAATTTCTTGGACATGTAGTATCGAGGGATGGAGTATTAGTGGACTCTTCGAAGACTGATGCAGTGATGAATTGGGAACGACCGATCCTTCTTTCTACCCTTTTGCTTGCTTCGGGCTTAATTTTTAGCGTTGCGAAGGTGGAACGATGTTCTCCTCGTCGAGGGCTTTTCATTATCCGAACGGAATCTCTTGTTTCGGCAACTTCGGTTTTTTGCTAATGGTTAAAGCTTCAAATTTTAACTCCATACGGTAGGATTCTAGACTCTCTTTCATTAAAGGCATGTTATATGTAATGATACTCATTTTTACCATTTTAAAATACTATGAATGTTGGATTTTCTGTTTAAACCTTGTTTGGTTGGATGAAAAGCATGTTTTACTATCCTAAGGTTTATTACAAAGTTAGTGGATATATGTGTACGTAATTTTCAAAAGGGTGTGTTTTGAAAACCAAAAGGAATTTTGAATATGTTACGAAAACATGGTTTTTGATGTTTAGAGCTAACCAATGAGATTGAGCCTTGGTTTAAATGTTGTGGTTGAGGTGGTAAAATATTTTGAAAATGTTGGTTGATTTCCATGGTTATATGATTATATAACGTGTTGTTTATGTTTATTAAACTTTTGGACGTTATTGGATTATATGAAAACCTGTGATTTTGAGGATGAAAAATCTTTTGAGACTTGTGTAGTTGAGTTGCTTATATAATTCATGATTATGTGTTATGTCTTTAATTCATGATAGTCTGTTTCTGTTGGGTTTTGGTTCATGTTGTTAGATTTACAATCTTTCAGGTGAAAATGATCATATAGCTTGATCTTAAGGAGCCCTAGAGGTGGCAGAAGACAAAATTCTTAGTTTTTGTTGTTTGCTAGTTTATATCGATTTTGATATTCGATCATATAAACATGTAATATGTTTTAGACTTGAAACATACGTTTTGTAAACCTTAAGGCCATGATACCAATGCATGTATGTTTGTATGATGATGAGAGTAACCATGGGTAGTTGATTGTTAAGTTTCATGGTTGTATAAAACGATTTTGTAACACTCCGGTCCGGACCCTAGTAGTAACCACCTAGATTGTAATAACCTGGCTCAAACCCTAGTACTAGCGACGGATACACAATGAGAACTTAGGTCGCTGCATGAATGAGAGAAACCCTAACTCAACCCAAAACCCTAATTTAACCCAAAAATCCTAAAAAGACCAAAACTCAGAGGCAAAGCCCTAATACTCAAAAAAGTCCCGAGATAACTTAAATTTAGTAAATAACATAAAATATAAAATTAAAAATTAAAAATTCTCATAATTATGGTAAAATGACCATTTTGCCCCTAGTACAGTAAAAAGTTCTAAAAATTTAAAATTTGATATATGGACACCCAAAATTAGATATTTGTACACAATTAATTATTAAAAAACAAAATAATAACAAAAATGACCAAATTGCCCTTGCATGGTAGGCCACCTATGGAAATGTGCCCAAAAAGCTATTTTTGCCTTTTTAAGCTTAAAAATGAGAAAAACATATATAAATTAAGCATTATTATGACCTAATACTTTTTATATAAGTAATATATATCATAATATAATAATATAGGTCAACAAAAAAAAACAAATAATTATTTAAAATCTCTACACAATAAATAAGTCAAAAAATCAATTATAGTCAAACTAGCTTAATTTAGCTTAAAAGCCTACACCTATTTAATTAATTGCTATCAAAATTATGATAAATCATAAAAAGACTAAACTAACTATAAACACATTAATATAATAGGTTTTAGTAGGTTTAGATACCTAAAAATATATAAAATTAATATTTTATGTATTTTCTTTCACAAAATGGTACCAAAACTCAATTTAAACCCCATAATAATGAAAAATCAGCTTTTGGTCTACCCAAACAGATCCCATCCGAGCTCCACCTGCAAAAATTTGAAATATAATTTCTCAAATAACACCTACCACCCCATGTAACCAATAGGAACAAAGAAAAATTTAAAATTAAAATTTCATGCAATAATTACCCCTCCATTTCAATTTTTGTATAAAAACACTCTAAGCCTCCTATTCTCTACATGAAAATTCGGCTGAGAGGGTGAGAGAGAGAGGCCACAAAATTTTTTTAAAGTGTTTTCAAAGAAGAAGTAGAGAAGAAGAAAGAAGGAAGAAAAGAGAAAGGAGAAAATGATCAAGGATAAAGCATTAAAACTAAGCCCTATTCTCCTACAATCATTTGAACATCAAAATAGGTAAGTAAATATCCTAAAATATTTTGATATACTCTCATGAAATAACCCTCAATCGATCTCTATAATCAACCCTAAGAAAAAGAAACAAAGTATTACTCAGAAAGGCGTTGTAGGTGTGAATAGTGGGCTGTTTATGTATGCTCAAGCTTTGCATGTGCTTGCATGTGTATATTTTTGAGTTTTATGGCTTGAATATGTTCTAGAGTTTTATGTTGTATGAGTATAATACATGCATGCAACGAAAACACATAAAAAATACGCAACATGAGCTAAGCTACCAAAACTCCAGGTAACCTAATTTTATGTGCTTACCAATATTCAGCCTCGAACTTTAAAGCATCATGACTAATTTTAGAAAAATGATCTTAAAGTGTTTTTTATGTCTAGACCAAGATTTTTGAGTTCTCTTTCATACAAAATTAGTCTGAAGTGATTTTGTTGGGTAGAACTCCAGATATGTCATTTTTGCCAAAGAGAGTCAAATCTTGATACTCTGAGTTGCAGACCTAAAAATCCTAAGTTAGAGTGAGAACCGAGCTTGGGTTAAAACATAAAACTTGTAGAGGACATATTTCTATTACAGTTCACCAAAAATGAGACAAACATATGAATTCTTGATAGGTAAAAACACTTCCCAAAGTCACTGTTATGTTTTAGTGACTCACAGAGCTCTCTGTCACACCTTTTTGTGATACCAAAACCCTACATTTTTAAATGCCAAATTCAAAAGTGGTAAACATGAAAACTGTAGCTAACATGTTAAATTAAATACTGAACACAAATAGGCCCAAAATACCCTCAGATGGTACCCCAAAGTTTTTTAGCATTCTTTGTTGAAAACTCACTCTGCAGACCCTTTTTAGGCTGACTGAACCCTTTTTTATAAATTGGCCAAAATCTCAAAATTTTTCCAAACAACATTCCCTAGTACAAAACATGAAACTTGTAGGGGACACCATAGAATAAAACATCCTCAAAAATTAGAGCTATAGCCCTTGAATTAATGCCCCAAAACTATAGCCAACAGAGGCCTAAATTCTGTGTTTTTCTCTGTAAATGCTGAACGATTTTTATTTAAATAAAATAAATGACCTATTTGCCCTAGGATCTGACCTTAGTGTTAAACATAAAAGTTGTAGAAAATATTTTTATGTAATTGGTGTTAAAAATTTAGAAATTAAATCCATGTCTAAGTACTTCAAAAAAGTATTGTAACTTTAAAACTAGCAATTGAATATTTACCTAAAATTTGCTAAGTGTACGAATGGCGTGTTACTTTGTGAAGCTTGAATATATGGACTTTATATGAACTTTGTAAATAATTGGTGTATGGAAATAATAATTTTGATGAAATGAAGCCAGCCGATAGTTCAATTCTATGTCACATGAATTATAAATTATGCTTCGCATGCTTGTACTTTATGCTTTAGCAAGTTGTACCCTGTGCCATAACGTGTTTATATGCCATGCCATAATCAATTGTACACGAGAAGCATATTGCACATCATGAGGATTATTACATTGCATCTTGAGCTATCGAAGTTCCTTCTGTATCTTTCATTAGGAGTTGGGTTATATGGAAATCGTTCTTTCTGTGGCTTTGGATCTAGGGCGTCCCTTGTTGCCATATTTGAAAATAAAATGGGAGATTGTTTATTTTAAAAATGGGGGATTAGGCACCATGGGTTCGTTACTAGCTTAATTAGACTTTGGGTTGACACCTAATGAGTATTCTAGTCCTTAAGGTGGGATTGGTTGGCCTGGAATAATGATGGGTAAAATTAGACAAAGGTCAGTCCCCACGCCACTGCCATTGCGTAAAATGGCCAAGGCATGTAGCCATGACAAGGGTTTACCTTTCGCAACGAGGCGAGGATAGGTTCGGTGATCAGGTCCCATCAAGTCTACTCTGTAATTCCCGGCATGAAATTCATGATATTATTTTGGAAGTACGTTAGGTTGGGTCACTGCATTGCATTCATCTGCATCACGCACTTGCACAATTGTTCTTATATGTGCTTGCCCTGTTGAAAATAATACATTATCTATCTCTTTACCCTTAAATTTGTATTGGGTATTATACGATATGTATTGTAGGATATTTTGTTGTAAGTTTGTTAGACGGTTTATGGAATTTACTTCTGGGCTCTGGCCCATGGCATTCGTGCCAGAGGTAAAGAAGAAGAACCATTTGAGGAAGGCGTGTTCGTTGAAGAAAAATATTTTGGGGAAGAGGAAGAGTGGCAGAAGCTAGCAAACCCCAACAGTGCTGCTTGAAGACGTAGGATATTTACTTTTTTATTTTTTTGTTCAGTTTTTCACGGATATAATGTAACTTTTGTTAAGTTTTCTGAATGACTATAATCATTATGTATTTTGAACAAACTCTGAACCGTTAATGATGTAGTAATTATCATATGTATCATGAATGCTCGGCTAGAATATCTCCCTTATTTATAATTACGTATGTCCCGACGTGTCCAGAGGACGGGGCGTCACAAGTTTTTGGTTGATTGTTTTTGATATTGTGACAAATCATTTTCAGTTGGTTTTATGTTTAACTTTAACTCTTATACCTCGATGAAGGTTTTGAACCTTGTTTTGACTAGGTTTTAGATTGCTTAGTTATGCTTTAAATGTTTTTAAAATGGTCGGGAAATGTTTAAGTGTTGGGCTTTAAAATTGCATTTTAAAAATTTGGTCCAGAGCCAGACCGTTCAATGGATCGCTTGAGCGGTCTATCGAGCGGTCAAAGTATATTCTTGGATGTTTTACATATGGTGAAAAAACAGTGTATAGGTGAGGACCGCTCGAGTGGTCTTTTGACCGATCGGGCGGTCTAGGCAGATTTTGAAAATCTTAGTTGTTTTGTCTTAAAAGGTTGGCTCTTAGGACCATGACTATATTCTTTTGGGTGCTCCTTTTACTTAAAATAAACCCTCAATAGTGCATTTTCAAAGGTTTTAATTTCTCTTTTAACTTACATTCTTAACCCGTTTAGGATTGGGTGGTTTGGTGGATCTCGATATCACAAAATGAATTTTTCTTGGGCAGTTCACATGACCCTGGTTTTGGGGCGTGACAGGCTAATAGGGCGATCGTACTAGTGGGTATATAAGCTAATCATCCTATGAAGTTACTTGATCTACTCTCCTTCATCTTACTTGGGGTTAGGGTGTCACGCCGTTCTCCTTGGATTCGTACGATGGTTCCATCTTCTACTTGCGCCGATGTCTTCTTATGTCGGCAATCGATGATAGCTTGATGTCCGGAGAGCCAATCCATTCTGAGAATCACATCATAGCTATTAAAGTCCATGACTCGCAGGTTGCATGATATAAGGGTGTCAGTTACTCTCACCATACACATTCTACAGATGGAGTCTACTCGCGTGTGATCTTCAAAGGGTGTGATGATGCTTAGGGTTTGATATAACGTTTCGGGTTCCAAGAGCAAAAATCACATACATGCCAAAGATATGAAAGAATGGGATGCTCCAGAATTAAATAATACTTTCACTAAGGTATTGAATAACACGAACATACCTTGTATAACCTGACTATCCTCCATCTCCTCCTCCTGCAAAGCAAAGATCTGTCCTCCCACTAGTCAGTTTTCGTTGCCATTCTTGGCATTCCCGGGTCTCACTCCATTGTTCGGACCTCCTTGGGGCCTTTGGTTTTAGTTGAGCAGTGGCCTTCCTCTTCCATTATGATGATTGGTCGCTAGCTTGGTGACTTGAACTAGTTGCAGGTATTTCGGTGCCTGGTTCTGAGGCTGTCTCCACTGCTGAGGTTGGTTACCTAAATTCCTCTGTTCTAAGCATGGACAGTCAACCTTCTTATATCCCGATTGATGGAACTGAAAATAAACTGTGAGAGTTGTAGAGAAATCCCTCAATCGTCCTTGCTTGTTATCCTGGTGGTATAGTTTCTTGGGAATAAATCCTCGATTGCTTCTCACGGGTCCTCCATGGCTGGTGTTCTCTCTCTTCTAACTCTAGATCATGCTTGAATTAGCCAAATTAGTTTTTGAATTAGCTAAATTAGTTTCTGTAAGCAAGGCGGCTCGTACTGCTTGTGTATACATCGTGAGTTGTAAACAGATGACCCTTGCTCAAATAGACGGCTTTAGACCCTATTCAATCTTTCATGCTTTTGACTCTTCATCTGGTACGATTGCGGTAGCAAAGAAGTTCAATTCCTCGAAGCAATTGATGTATTGGGTTACAATCATAGATCTTTATTTAAGCTCCAAGGATTCTATGATCTACCCCTGATCCCTGACAGAAGGGAGCTGGGAAATATTTTTCAAAAATAACCCTTCGAAATGATCCCAGGATAAAATGCTGCCACATCCTGAGTATTATCGATCAGAGACCACCAATGGTCCGCTTCTCCCTCCAATAGGTGAGCTACTAGAGCTACCCAATCTACTTCAGCTTATACTCCCATTGAGTTGAACAACTTCTTGATGGCTCTCAGCCACTCCTCAGTTACTCTCAGCTCTATTCCTTCTTTAAACATAGGGGCTCGCTGTCTTCCAAGCTCCAATAGGACTCAGGCTCTATCACGTACATACGGGCAATTTATACTTGTGGCAAGTTCTCATAAGACTTGGGTTAGCCTAGGTGCTTCATCATTTACGGGTTCATTGGCTTGTCGTTGATGGTTTGATCATCTACCTGCCATCCTAAATAAAAGAAAAGGAAAGTGTCATGGTTTATGGGTTATTTTAAATTCTTAATTGTTTTTATGTTTTGTGATCTTGTGGACTTAAGTTTGAGATTGTAAAATAACTTGTGGAGATTTTGATAACAAACACTTGTATTTCATATCATTCAAATTCAGGCATATAGCCAATACAAGGCTTAAAAAATTCACAAAGATACACATACAACATCCAAAGAAAAAGAAAAGATACAACGCATCGCTTGCAAAAGCCTATCTAAAATAGGTGCGGGCAGAAACAACGGATGACGGTCTCGCACTCCCACGTTACCTCGTAAATTCCATAGAAGCGCCATTGCACCACCACGTGCCATATACCAGTTGGTCCTATGCTAGCCATGCCAGTTATTACTATTGGGATCTTCTCATATGTCTTAGGGTTGTTGAAGTCAAGGGCCAAATTGCGTGGATCGACAATCCCTCTCTCATCTCTCGATCTCTAGGTCTGTAGCCAGTTAGGGTCCAGCATGTCTCCAAGCTGATCTCTGAACCCTGGTGGTATGTCTAGACAGAATGTGATTTCGCTGCACCTCTCTAAAACCCTCAAGGGACCCATGTAACGAGGAAAGGTTTTAGGTTTTCTCTATCTTCGCATTCCTTTAGGGCGAATCCTAGTGTACACCCTCTCCCCAACTTGGTAATCTCAGCGATACTCCCGGTGGCTTCAGTAGATAGTTGCATCTGCGACCTCATCTTCATCTGAATTAGGCAGTGGTGCCTCTAGCGGGTCGTAAAGAATAGAAATCTCTCTTTTTCCTCGTTGTCACCGTCTTCTTCTACCTCTTCTGCCTCTTCTTCAGTGTTAACTTGCCAGTCTTTTGGGAATATCTAAGCCAAAGGGATAACGTCAATGGGATCCTGCTCCTTCATAGGCATCTCTTCTGGATCCAAGTCTTCTGATTCTAAAGCAAACCACGATTTTTCCTCAAGTTTTAAATCAGATGATATACTAAGAAAAGAGAGGATCAGGGAGAAAAACTTAAGGTAAGGATTTTAAGTTATTCGAATTATAAGTGATAAATTAAATAATATAGACACTCTACAAAGTTTCTACGCTACAAAACTCATAGTTTCCTCTAACCCAAGGCCTAAAATCTGATACCAAGCTGTGACGCCCCGACTTCTGGGCACGTCGAGACATTCATAATGATAAAATAAAGGTTACACTAGCGATTCATTTATAGATATGCATTATAATAGTACATCATTGAGTTTTGAAACGCTAGCCAAAAATACATAAGCGTTACAGTTTCACAATGGAGATTACAAAATAATTACCAAAGACCGCTCGAAAACTGATAAGAAAGAAACAAAAAGAATGAAGCTCTTCATCTATGCCTCGCTGGGCTCTACTTGCTCTGTGAACTCACCCTAATCCGCGTATTCTTCCTCGTAGAGAATCTCTTCCTCAGAAACTCCTTCCTCCTCATCTGTGGCACGAAGCCATGAGCCAAAGCCCAAAAAAAAATTCTCCATACTCTCTAACCAAACTCATGGCATAAAATCACCAAAACGCATTTCATATAACACTTAAAGCATTTATATATCAAGGAGACAAGCAAATTTTAAAAGAAATAAACGCAGTAAGTTGGTAAATATAAAACAACTAATCATACAAGGGATGCAGTGATAAATGCATGCAAATGCCCAACTTAACCATACTCCAAGAATAGAAACATGAATTCCATGCTGGGAATTACAAGAGTAGACTTTCTAGATAATTGATCACCAAAGCCATTATCGTTCCTCATTGAGAATAATAACCACATCACAAGAATTCATGCCCCTGCTGTTTTATTTAATGGTAATGGCGTGGGGTACGGGCCACCCTATGGGCTAAACAATATTCAATGATGAATATAACTGGTTTGTCCCACCTTAAGACTCGTGATGCCATCGTCAATGTCAACCCAAAGTCTAAAATACGAAAATTAGAATGCTAGCGATGAACCCATAGTGCCCATCAATTTTCCATTAAAACCAATATTTATACATCGGGGGGCGCACCCAAAGTGTTCACGGGGAATTCTTGCCAAAATATTTCACAAAACCAGCACACTAGGGATGCCTTAGACCCAGAATCAAAGAGGTGATAACTCCAAAGACACACCCAGTACGCATGACAACACAACGATACTAACACGTACAAGATGAATCCCAACATGCTATGGATGCGACCTATCAATGCTCATGGTATTACAACATATGTTTTGAAGTACAGCTAATAATAGCATAGTATGTAACTAAGCATGGCAAGATGTACAACCCAACATAGTATGAGGTACAAGCCTTTAAAGCATAAGATACAATAACTTAAAGCATATGATACAACTTTTAAAAGCATGGTCCTAATCTCATGGCATGGTCATTTTTTATCATCTAATTGCATTAGATCATTATTCATATAGTTCCAATTAAATAAAACATGTAAATCATTTCAAACATTAAGAGCATGCTTCACCAAACACTTCACACTTAACTAATTAACTTTTAACTACTTATTTGTAAATTGCAACAACAATTTGAGGCACTTAGACATGGACTTAGCTTTTGATTTTTTGTCACAAACTAAATAAAAATATTCTTTACAACTTTCGTGAAGAATACTTTGGCTAAATCCTAAAGCAACTAGGTGATTTGGCCTTCGCAAGCGAAAACAGTTCAGCAACAATTAGAAATTTACTCAAAAATGAGTCTCTGTTGGTCTCATGTTCGGGGCATCAAAATAGGTCCTTTCAAGCTCAAATTTGGACATGTTTTAGTTTATGTTTTATTTGAGATTACTGAATGTACATTAATCTTGAGCTATCACGTTTCTATTTTAGTTCTATTGTCTCTAGAATCTTGAGTTATCTTTCCATTATTAGAAAACTACATAAATTAGAGTCATAAAGAGTGCTCAGGGTAGTTCTTAAGAAAATATTGGAGAAATAACATGATTAAGAAAATGTGTTCAATTGGCGTCATAACACTTAGCAGAGGTGGGTTTTTAACAAAAAGTACAGAGAGTTCAAAAATCATTTTGGGAACCGAACAGTGGCTAATGGACCTAATTTTTGGATGGCATCTAGATTGAAATGTCTTTAACATTTTTCATGAATACCACTTTTTGAATAGGTCATTAAAAACAGAGATTTTGGGCTATACAAAAACATGTCACAGAAAATCATTTTGATCACTGGACATGAACAGAGAGTTTTAGAGGGGTTTTGACCATACAAATCTCACCAAAAGAAGCTCATTGTTGGTGGGTAGCAAGATAAATATTTTTGGCTACAACTTTCATGAAGACACCAAAGCTCAGTTCATATTTTAAAATATGGTTCTTGGCTCTACAACACAGACTGGTCTAAAAATGACATATTTTGGTAGAAAAGTCATATCTCGAGTTTTATCTATTCGAATTAGTTCAAATAGATTTTAGATGAATGATAACAAGAAAATATAAGTTTACACATAAAGCACACTCTCATAAGATTGTTCTAGAATTAATTATGATTTTTCACAAATCGGTAAAGAGAGCTAAAAATCACAAATTTCAAGTCATGTTGTGTTCTAACCTCCTAACATGGTGCATTATTGGAGGCAAGACTGTCAAAATTTTTTTTTTTGCAAACGATTATCTGAAAAAATTAACTTGACGGGAATACGCCAAAACGGGCTCCAGATAAAACTTTTGATGATGAACGATCAAAATAAAACCCGTGCATCCGAAGTTAATTTAGAAAAATACCTTTTTACCGATCAAATCTTCAATTATGATTTGAAACCAAGTTGAAGCTCCTGTCAGATCTTCTATTGTATTCCCTTATGCGATTCCCTGATATAGTGTGGGCTATTATCCTCCGAGAACTCATACCGACAGAACCAGGACAGCTTTAGTCTGAGAAGACAAGTTATGAAACTTGTTCAGCCTACCCGCATATATATAGGGTTATAGCAAGGACCTAGAGAGTAATTATAAGTAAGACTTCCAGTGGAACACAAACACGTATCAGCAGTTTCTATAATTAAGCAAACCTCATAGCGGTATCTGCAATTATGGAAAACTAGCAGCGATTTCTGTAATTTTCATAAAATACTAAATTACAATTCACACCACTAAAGAACTATAATTGCACTATAACCCATAATCTCACGACCATATAGCATTGAGCTCCCATTATTAAATACTTACTATTTTTCCCACATTAAGATTTCCAATACCCGCCATTAAATTTAATTACTAACAATTTTATTTAATCAGCATGTTGATACTCCTTAAGTCCTTCCGCTTAACTTATTTGACCACCGGATAATTAAATCCACCTACAGGGCTTGGCCCGGTCAAAACTTATAAGCTTCCTTATGGGGGTATCGTCAATTTTGATCTTTCAGGATATGCATTTTGTCAATAATTGATATTTTTCATATAAATAATACCGCTATCTAACTTACCGAGAATATAAACCCATATAAGATCGCACCCTCTAATGAATCAAAATAACGAATATTAAATACATTCAAATCAATAATTATTTCAGAATTAAGAGGATAAGCACTATTTATAATAACCTTGGGGTGTGAATAAATTTATATAGTCAGTATAAAATTAATTATCCCAAATGTCCCATTCAGTACACACAAAGTGTACTAGCTCAGAGAGTCGAAACAATAGACGACGCTATTATCTGTTTCCCGTAACCAAGACAGGCCTACTAAAACTCTGTACTACAGTCATACCGATGGAATGTCCATTTCTATCTAAACTGTGAACATAAAACTTATATTTTACAAGAACTTCAAATCTGATCTTCTGTGTGCAAGCCGTACTCTACACACCAGATTAAATACTATACAGAATATTGGACATCCATGCATGCAAGGTGGTGCTCTTCTTGAGATATTTTGAGATCTGAAATTTGCAAAAAAATCATAGGGGAATTCAATCAAGGTGCTGTTTGGTTGATTTTTGTGCTTAAATTTGCTTTAAGTGCTTATTTGGTAGTATTTTGGCACTGCATTGTTCAAGAAAGTAATTTTAAAATTGATTTGATGTATCTTTTTGGTCTTCTAGCTTACTAAAATGAATTATTTTAGTGTTATTATTATTATTATTATTATTATTATTATTATTATTATTATTATAGTTTACAAAAATGTTAACAACAATTAATTATTTGAATGTAGGCAATTATGCTACTTTTAGCTACTTTGACTAGATGTTACTTTTTAACTTATTTAAGTGTGTAAGAATTTTAATAATAATTTGTTTACCTTTGTTGGTCTATAATATTATATTAGTATGTATATTACTTGTATAAAATGTCTTGGGTCAAAATAATGCTTAATTTATATAATTTTTTCTTATTTTTTAGCTTAAAAATTGCAAAAAGTCATTTTTTGGGCACAAACTCCAATGTGGTCTGCCACTAAGGGCACTTTTTGTCATTTTTTTATGTTATTTTATCTTTTGTTACTTAATTGTATTTAAATATCTGATTTAGAATGTCCATGTGTCAAATTTTAAATTTTTAAGATTTCTTGCTGTAGTAGGGGTAAAATAGTTATTTTACCCTAATTATGAGAACTTTTTATTTTTAATCTTATATTTCATGTTATTTACTTAATTTAGAATGTTAAGAGTCTTCTCTGAGTATTAAGGTTTTACCTTTGAGTATCTGGTCTTTATAGGGTTTTCGGGTCGAATTAGGGTTTTGGGTTGACTTAGGATTTTCGATCTTTTAGTGACCTAAGATCTTATCGGCTTGCCGTCGCTAATTACTAAGGTTTAGGCTGGATCGCTACACAGGTCGTCACAAGATGGGTTGTTATAACTAGGGTCTGTACCAAGGTGTTACAAACTACTCCCCTTAAGCAAATTTTGTCCCCAAAATTTCATATTATACTTTGTTATGTGAAAGGTTGGGGATGGTTTACTTCCATCATTTATTTTCAAACTTAGGCCCTTGTTTAGTTGAGTCGTTCTTTATTGAGGGTGTGGATGGGGTCGGGCTTACACGCTTAGTACCTTGAGTAATGGTTGCTTTGTCTTGTTAGAACTTTAAACCAACTGCTACAACAACTTTCAAATGTAACGTTGCATACCTATGTCGTGGGGTTATTAACTAGCTACATGTCAGCCTAAAGCCTTATCCTACAAGTGTCCACTTTCTTGTAATGATATAACAAATCTACACTACATATATCCCTGAGTTGCGAATACGAGCGTACCTCTGATCGTCATCAAAAGGCATGGCATCTTGGTTATGTTGTTGGTGCTTTTCTGGCTAAGGTTGCAGTTGCTTCCATTAATGTGGTTGATTTTACCAGTTCCCTTATCTTAACTATGGACATTGAGACTTTTTGTGCCCAGGCTTACCGCATTCATAGTAGAGCCTTACCTTTGTAGGTGGACCCCTTACTTTCCTTGGTCTATCGGCCAAGTGGTACGGATTTTTGGGAACAATTTTCCTATTGTTCCTTAGTGGTTCTCCTTGATTAGTACTCTCCTTTTTCTGACTCCAAATCCTTTTAGAATCGGCTAAATCTGTTCCTACCAATAGGGCTGCTTGTACGACTTGAGTGTAAGTCGGAAGTTGCAAGCAAATGACTCTAGTTTGGATATAGGGTTATAGGCCCCACTCGATCTTTCATGCCCTTGATTCTACATTCAGTATGATGGTTGCAGCAAATCGGCCCAACTCTTCAAAGCGGTTAACGTACTGGGTTACTGACATAGATCCTTATTTTAGCTCCCAAAATTCTCTGACTTGTCACTGTTGAAAGGGAGCTGGGAAGTACTTTTTCAAAAATAATTCTTCAAACTGATTCTAAGTCAGAGCTGCCACATCTTGGGTGTTGCCTATCATAGACCACCAGTAGTCAGCTTATCCTTCCAGTAGGTGTGCTGCTAGAGCTACTCGATCGGCATCAGTCTGCACTCCCATGGAGTTAAATAACTTCTTGACAACTTTCAACCGTTCTTTGGCTACTCTCGATTCAGCTCCTCCCTTGAATGTAGGGGCTCGTTGTTTTTTGAGTTCTGATAAGAACCACACCCTATCTCGGATGTGAGGATGGTTAATGCTGGTGGTAAGTTCACGCAATACCTAGGCTAACCCTAGCACTTCTTCATCTACAGGTCCATCTGTTGGCTGTTGATGGTTAGATCGTCTACCTGCCATCTGAATAAAGAGGGAAGGTGTTGTGGTTGGTAATTCTTCTTTTTAAGGCCTTAATTTTTCTTTTAGGTTTTAGGATCTTGTGGAGTTAATTTAAGACTTATTCATTTGTATTCGAGTTCGAGTACATAACCTAGTTGAGTATACAAGTATCGGTTACAAAGAGCAAGGCACGTTACACATAAGGGCACAACTAGAATAGGTATGGATAAAACTATTGGAGTTTGACTACGTAGTCCCACGTTACTTTCAAGTTCCGTAGCGTTTTCATTGTACTTCCACGTGCCACACTCCTGCGGGTCCCATGCGAGCTCTATTAGTGATGGTGATAAGAACCTTCGTGTAGGTCTCCATTAGAGATGTTGTATAAGCTCCTACTTAGCAATTCTTATAGTCGGGGTTATTGACCTTCAAAACACGTTAAACGCGAACGTTGGTTAACATTCTGTGCTTTAACTCCAAGTAGAGATCTGCTCTGTGACTCAATGATGCGTCGGGTGGTTCTTCTAAGGATGTGCACGATTCGAGTTTCCCTTGAAAGCACTAAACTTTAATAAATTTCTCATGGATCTAGGTCTTAGGAGAGGCGACCTGGGGTGGCGAGTGGTCAAACGTTTAGCCAAAAATTTCGAATGATGTACTAATCTGCACGATACATGACTGGGGGTTAGAATGGCTTAGGGCTAAGGAGAACAAATCCTTTATCGAGATTCAAGAAAATATTCTCAAATGGTTCAAAAGATAGGTTGTATGAGGTTAAATGGTCACGGTTAAGGCAGTCACCGTTGACACAAATTGAGTGGTTATTTGGGGTTCAAATGTAGGTGAAGCAAGAGGTGGACAGTGAACAATACTTAAGCAAATGTACTCATAACTAATCCAATACTATCAGATTATGATAAAAGAGATGTTAAGCAATGGATAGCTGAACTAGATATTTTCTATGAAGTTACGTCGATCTAACGTACTTCAATTCAAGTATCCAAGTCTACTTCCCTACAAAAGAATTCACAAAAATCACTGCAATAGATTGTAGTTTTAGAATCGAGAGAAGATAAACAATAGCAAAGATTTTATCAATGTCAAATGTTCGAAATTGGTAACTAACAAAGAATTGATATCGAGTTCTACGAAAAAAGAGTTAGTTCAAAGAGGTTGGCTTGAATCGGAGGAGAATCAAATGCAAACACCGATCATCATTGAGGCGTGAAAACTTGAGGACAAAGGTATTTCCTAGTAATAAAATCCTGATAGGATTATCAACAAGACTTAGGTGCAGAAGGGTTTCTGACGAACGACATCTGACGATACCATTGAGGACTGAGGATATAAGAAGGAAGGATATGCAATGAACTTCAATCAGGTATAAAAGTTGATATAAGGGTTTCGAGTAAACGAGAAAAGAACTTATAAGGATGAAGTTATGGTGTTCTAATGGTGGCTCTCGAAGTGATATCTAAAACTTCTCCTAGTGCGAACTCCCGTCTACCCCCCTTAAAATAAGATAACTCAGTTGCATGAATCTCCAATCTTCAATCTAGATGCCCTTACTTGTCCTTCGCATGTAGATTCCCTGCAGCTTTTGATCCTAGTAACATCCAAACGCGACTCGCTAAAAGACTTAGACACTACAGATTTTAGTTCTGATAAAAGACACAATGCACCCTACGGAGCTTCTACGCGACAGAACACATGGTTTCCCACAACCCAAGGCCTGAAGGTTTCACTAAACCTAGGCTCTGATACCAACTATGACACTCCGTCCTTTGGGCACGTTAGGACATACCTAAGTATAGATAAGAAAAATATTCTAACCATTCATTCATATTTAAATATCATAAATATTACATCATTAAGAGTCCTAAACTGTTCATAAGCACATAACAATTACAATTTCACCAGAAAATTTAACAAAAATTATAATATGCCGGTGGAAACTGAACTAAAAGAGCAAAAGGTAAAAACCCAATTCTTCAGCTAGCATTGTTGGGGTCTGCTGGCTCCTGCCACTCACTCTGTTTTTCAATTCCATCTTCTTTTTCGAGGGCGACTTTCTCAAGGAACTCATCACACTCACCTGTGGCACAAATGCCATGAGCCAAAACTTATAAGCAAATTTCCTAAATCGTCTAACGTACTCACAACAAACTATCCTACAATACATATTATATAATACCCAATACAATTTTAAGGCCAAATAAACAGATAATTTAACATTTTCAATATGGTAAGTATATATAAGAACAATTGTGTAAGTGTGTGATGCAGATGAATGCAATGCAGTTGTCCAACCCGGTTATAAATCAACCAATCGAATTTTAAGTGACACCATTACGTTCCCGTGTGTTAGGCTCCCATACACCAACGTTCCAGATCCCGACGGCATATAGCGGACGTTCGGCTCAAGACGTGGCATGGCTCAAGACATAACACGGCTCAAGACGTCTATGACCCAAAGTTGATCATACCCAACACGATAATTAGAATGGCACCATTACGTTCCCATACGTTAGGTTCCTGTATATCAGCACTCCCGATCACAGCAGCGTATAGCAGCTGTTCGGCTCAAGACATGATACGGCTCAGGACGTACATTGCCCAAAGTAAACATATCCAATATAATAACCTGAATGGTACCACTACATTCCTGTACGTTAGGTTTTCGTACGTTAATGTTCCCGATCACAGCGGTGTATAGCCACTGTTCGACTCAAGACGTGATATGGCTCAAGACGTAACATAGCTCAGGACGTACATGGCCCATTATCAACACCAATTCTATAATATAATCATAACTCAAGGAGCGATCAAATACCAAGGGACATATACCCAACAAATAGGACCAAGGTACAAAATAACCAAAACTAATGTATAAGATGCAACCCACAAGATGCCCCAAGTGCAATGCAATGATGCTTATGGTATAACAACTCGTATCTTAAAGTACAACTTAACAATAACATGATATGAAACTAAACATGGCATGATGTACAAGCCAACATAGCATAAAGTATAAGTCTTTAAAGTATAAGGTACAACTCACTAAAGCATAGAGTACAAGTACACGAAGCATAAGCTATAATTTATATGACATGGATCCAACCTATCGGCATGGTTTTTAATCTTCAAATTGTTAATTTCATACACCAATCATTCACATAAATCTTTTAAAAGTCCATATATTCAAGTTCCATAAGATGACTCACTACTCATACACTTAGCCAAATTTGAGTAATTATTTAAGCACCAATTTTACAGTTATAACAATGTTTTGAAGTACCTAGACATGGATTTAATTTCTAATTTTTGAACACCAATTAGATAAAAATATTTTCTACAACTTTCATGTTTATCACTAAGGTTAGATCCTAGGGAAACAAGGTCATTTATTTTAATTAAGTGAAAACAATTCAGCACTTTACAGAGAAAAGTGCAAAATTTGGGCCTCTTTTGGCCACGATTTTGGGGCATCAATTCTAGGGATATGGGTCTGATTTTTGGGGAGGTTGTAGTTTAAGGTGTTACCTACAAGTTTCATGTTTGGTTCTAGGGCAAGGTGTTTGGAATAAATTGGTGATTTTGGCCAATTTATAAAGTGGGTTCGGTCAGCATAAAAAGGGTCTTCAAAATTGGTTTTCAATAGAGAATGCCCAAAACCTTTGGGGGTCCATCCGAGGGTACTTTCAGCTGATTTGTGCTCAGTATCTAGTTTAATATGTTAACTACAATTTTTATGAAAGCCACTTTTGGATTTGGCTATTAAAAACATAGGTTTTTGGTCTCACAAAAATGTGTGACAGGGAGTTTTGTCAGTCACTGAATCACAATAGTGACTTTGGAAATAGTGTTGACCTATCAAGACTTCATATTTTTGGCTTATTGTTGGTGGAAAGTAAGATAAACATGTCCTCTACAAGTTTATGTTTTTCCCCAAGCTCAGTTGTCACTCTAACTTAGGGTTTTTAGATCTGTAACTCAGAGTAGTCAAAATCTAACATTCTTTGGTAAAAAGGGTATATCTGGAGTTCTACCCAACAAAATCACTTCAAACTAATTTTTTATGAAAGATAACTTAAAAATCACACTTAAATCATGTTTCTACAATTAGTTATGGTATTTTAAAGTTCGTGGCAGAATGTGGGTATGCCCAGAAAATCAGGTTATCTACGGTTTCGGTAGCTTAGCTCATGTTATGTTTAATTTTAATATATTTTCTTTGCATGTATGCCATGTATTCATACAAACCAAAACTCCAGAATATATTCAAGCCATAAAACTCAAAAATATTCACATGCAAGGCTTAATCTTACATGAACAATCTACAATCTACTCCTACGACACCTTTTTGAGTTAATCCTTATTTCTTATTCTTAAGGTTGATTATAGAGATGGATTGAGGGCTATTTTATGAGAGATTGACAGAAGATTTTAGGAGATATACTTACCTGATTTGAAGACCTAAGAGTGGAGAATGGCTAGAGGACTTGGCTTTGGTGTTTCTTTAGTCTCTAAAGACCTCTTCCTTTGGACCTTCCCTTTTTCTTCTTCTCCTTTCTTCTTTTCTCCTCCTCAAGATACTTAGAAATTTTCTAGAGTTCCCTCTCTCTCTTTTCCAAATTTTTGAAGGGAAGAAAGGCTCCAAGGGCTTGGTTTATATAGAAGGGAAGGTTAGTAGATTTAATTATGGTTTGGAAGGCTTTTTTGAATTTTGGTGATTTTTCATTGGTTGCATGCAAGGTGATGCTCTTCTTGAGATATTTTGATATCTAAAATTTGTAGAAAATTAGACGGGATTTCGGCCAAGGTGCTGTTTGGTTGATTTTTGTGCTCAAATTTTGCTTTAAGTGCTTATTTAGTGGTATTTTGGCACTGCATTGTTCAAGAAAGTATTTTTAAAATTGATTTGATGTATCTTTTTGGTCTTCTACCTTACTAAAATGAATTATTTTAGTGTTGTAATTATTATTATTATAGTTTATAAAAATGTTGACAACAATTAATTGTTTGAATGTAGGCTATTAAGCTACTTTAAGCTACTTTGATTAGATGTGACTTTCTAACTTATTTAAGTGTGTAAGAACTTTAATAATGATTTGTTTGCCTTTGTTGGTCTATAATATTATATTAGTATATATATTACTTGTATAAAAAGTCTTGGGTCATAATAATACTTAATTTACACAATTTTTTCTCATTTTTGATCTTAAAAATTGTAAAAGGTCACTTTTTGGACACAAACTCCAATGTGGTCAACCAATAAGGGCATTTTTGTCCTTTTATGTTATTTTTTATTTTGTTACTTAATTGTATTTAAATATCTGATTTAGGGTGTACATGTGTCAAATTTTAGATTTTTAAGACTTTTTACTGTACTAGGAGCAAAATGGTCATTTTGCCCTTATTATGAGAATTTTTTATTTTTAATATTATATTTAATGTTATTTACTTACTTTAGGATGTTAAGAGTCTTTTCTAAGTATTAGGGCTTTACCTTTGAGTATCTGGTCTTTTTGGGATTTCCTGGTCGAATTAAGATTTCGGGTTGAGTTAGGATTTTTGATCTTCTAGTGACCTAAGATCTTATCAGCTTACCATCACTAATTACTAGGGTTTGAGCTAGATCGCTACATGGGTTGTTACAAGATGGGTTGTTATAACTAGGGACTGTACCGGGGTGTTACACCGAATGTGCTCAACTCAAAAAGCACTACAAAAAGGGGTTTAAGAAGGTCATGTTGGCAGCTTAGGGTGAAAGTGATGATAACAGTTCTGAGGATGAGAAAGAGAAAAATAAAGTTTCAAATCTTTGCCACATGGCTAAGGAAGACAGTGAGGTAATTGATGATCATTTTTCTTTAAAAGAGCTATAACTTGCATTTGAGAATATGCATGAAGAACTAAGAAAAATGGGTGCTAAAAATGTTGTTCTTAAGAAAATGATTCTGTCCTTATCAACTGAAAATGAATCTTTAAATGAAGAAAAACTTTCTCTGTTTAATCAAGTAACTTCTTTGGAAAATGAAAAAAAGCTTTAAATGATAAGGTAGAAGATCTCACTAACATTGTGCATAAATTTACTCAAGGAAAGGCTAACTTAGATAAATTGTTAGGTATCCAAAAATGTGTTTTTCATAGAGCTAGTATAGGCTACCAACCAAAGAGAAAACAAAAGCTTTTGAGTATTATTTTTGTTAAAGCATTACCAAATCACTCTCATGCTACTTGTTTTCATTGTAATGAGCATGGATACATTGTCACACACTGTCCACAAAAAAAAGTTCATATTGCATCTGCTAAAAGGGTTTGGGTTCCAAAAAAAAGACACCCATATGGAACAAACTCCAATGGAGGACCCAAAAGATCTAGGTACCAAAAGTCAAAATTTGATCTTTTTTGCAGGTGTGTTTTAAGTCCTCATTTAAGGAAGAGATGTGGTACATTGATAATGCATGTGCAAGATACATGACAGCTAACAAATCAATGTTTGTCTCTCTCATGCCTAAAGATAGTGGATTTGTGACATATAGAGAAAATAGTAAGGGCAAAATCATAAGAGTTGGTAGTATTAGTTGGGAATGTATACTGAAAAATTACGCTTTTTATGTATTTTATTCTAGATCCTTAGCATATTAATGAGAAACATTTGAGATGATTTTACATTCGTGATTTCATATTTATATTTGTGATAAATGAATGCATAGTCCATATATTCTGTCCAGTATTTGACGCGGTGCGTGCTGCACCGAAGATCGGGTCAAAGGTTCTGACAGATTATACAGGTAGGCTCACAATCGTAATGGACCCGGACAATCCATTGGTATGATTATAGTACATCGTTATAGTAGCCGGTCTTAGCTAGGTCGAACGGATCAAATTCAGGTTTTGAAAATTCGATGTTCGAGCTCGATGTGTTAGTACACTTAGAGTGTATTAAGCAGGATCAATAGGATGATCGATTCTGTACTGACTATGTGAATTGATCTACATCTCGTATTATCATGTATTGCACGAACTGTTAATCCCGAAGTGATTGATTAATTGTGTTCAGATGATGTATAATATTTTGAGTTGTCAATGGTTGAGATTTCCTCCATGAGATCAACAATACCGATGAGTTGGGTACTAGCATTGTTTGTCCGATGATTGA
>JAULJZ010195252.1:0-20374 GCA_032270985.1 Heliamphora pulchella | reverse complement strand
CTTTGTTCCTGTTTTCAATTCCATTCTCTTTAGTTCGTTATCCAACATTTAGATTTACAACTTTTATAAAAAAAACTATTTCATTTTTCTTTTCATCTCTTCATTCTTATTAGGCTCAGTATTCAGTGGTGATCGAGAACGTTGGTGTACGGGAGCCTAACGTACGGGAGCGTAATGGTGTCACTCAAAGTTAGATTGATTGATTTATAATTGGGTTGGGCAAACGCATTTGCATTGCATTCTTCATTACCTACATAATTTGTTGTCTAATACTTACCTGTCTACTGAAATTACATCCTTGCCTGTCTCCTTAATTTATAAATACTTTAAGTGTTATATGAAATGCGTCGTGGAGAGTTTATGCCGTGAGATTGGTTAGAGAGTTTGGAGAGTTTTCTTTTGGGCCTCGGCTCATGGAATTCGTGCCACGGGTGAGGAGAAGGAGTTCTTAGAGGAAGACGCCCCGAAAAAAAAAGAAGGTTTTGAAGAACAGAGCGAGTGGCAGGAACCAGCCGACGACAACACAGTTTGAAGAATTTGAATCTTCTCCCTTTTTGTTCTTTTATTCAGTTTCCACGAGCGTATTGTAATTTTTGTCAAATTCTCTATTGAAACTATAATCGCTATGTACTTATGAACAGTTAAGAACTCTCAATGATGTAATATTTTTGATATCTAAATACAAATGAATGGCTAGAATGATCTCCTTATCTGTATTTATGTATGTCCCAACGTGCCCGGAGGACGGGGTGCCACAGTTGGTATTAGTGCCTAGGTTTAGTGAATCTTTAGGCCTTAGGTGTTGGAAAACCATGCGTTCTGTCGCGTAGAAGCGTTATAGGGTGCGTTGTATCAATTATAATTATCATTTATACATTATAAGAACTAAAATCTGCTACGTCTAAGTCTTATAGTGAGTCGTGTTAGGACGTTACCAAGATCAGAAGCAGCAGGAAATCTACATACGAAGGACGAGTAAGAGCATCAAGATCGAAGATCGGAGATTCATGCAACAAGTTATTTTATTTTAAGGGGGGTAGATGAGAGTATGCACTAGGAAAAGTTTTAGATATCACCTCGAGAGATACTGTTAGAACCCACCCCATAACTTCATCCTTATAAGTTCTTTTCTCGTTTACCCTAAACCCTTATATCAACTTTTATACCTAATTGAAGTTCATTGCATATCCTTTCTTCTTATATCCTCAGTCCTCAATGGTACCGCCAGGTGTCGTTCGTTAGTAACCCTTATGCACCTAAGTCTTGTTAATAATCATATCAGAATTTTAATCCTAGAAAATACCTTTGTCCTCTAGTTTTCACACCTCAATGATGACCGGTATTTGCATTTGATTCTCCTCCGATTCAAGCTAACCTCTTTGAACTAACTCTTCTTTCGTAGAATTTGATATCAATTATTTGTTAATTACCCGTTCCGAACATTCGACATTGATAAAATCTTTACCATTGTTCATCTTCTCTCGATTCTGAAACTACACTATGTTGCTATGATTTGTGTACACTCTTCATATACTTACCAGGGAAGTAGACTTGGACACTTGATTTGAAATACGTTAGATCGACGTAACTTCAGGACAAATATCTAGTTTGGCTGCCTACTGCTTAACATCTATTTTATCAGAATCTAATTATACTGGATTAGTTACGAGGACATTTGTTTAAGTATTGTTCACTGTTCTCCTTTTGTTTCACCTACATTTAAACCCCAAATAACCACTCAATTTGTGTTAATGGTGACTGCCTTAATCGTGACCATTTGACCTCATCCAACCTATCTTTTAAACCATTTGGGAATCTTCCATTGAATCTTAGTAAAGGATTTGTTCACCTTCCCTAAGCCATTCTAAACCCCAGCCACGTATCGTGCAGTCTAGTATATTATTCAAAATTCTCGGCTAAACATTTGATCACTCAACATCCCAGGTCGCCTCTCTTAAGACATAGATCGATGAGAAACGATAGTTATTAGACTTTAGTGCTTTCACGAGAAACTCGGGTCGTGCACATCCTTAGAGGAACCACCCGGCGCATCATTGAGTCGCAAAGCAAATCTCTACCTGGAGTGAAAACACAGAATGTCTACCAACGTATGCGCTCAATGTATTTTGAAGATTAATAACCCGACAGCAAGAACTGCTAAGTAGGAGCTTATACAGCATGGGACCCGCAAGATTGTGGCACGTGGAATTAGAATGAAAATACTACGGAACTTGGAAGTAACGTGGGACTACGCAGTCAAACTCTGATGGTTTTATCTACACCTGTTCTAGTTGGGCCCTTATGTGTTACATGCCTCGCTCTTTATAATCGCTCTTTGTACTCGAACTCGAATGATAAGAAATACAAATGAATAAGTCTTAAACTAACTCCACAAGATCCTAAAATCTAAGAACAATTAAGACCTTAAAAAGAAGACTCACCAGCCACAACACCTTCCCTCTTTATTCAGATGGCAGGTAGACGACCCAACCATCAACAACCAGCAGATGGATCTGTAAAACAAGAAGCGCTAGGGTTAGCCCAGGTCTTGCGTGAACTTGCCACCAGCATTAACCGCCCTCACATCCGAGATAGGGCATGATTCTTATCAGAACTTAGAAAACAACGAGCCCCTACATTCAAGGGAGCTGAATCAAGAGTAGCCGAAGAATGGCTGAGAGTTGTCAAGAAGTTATTTAACTCCATGGGAGTGTAGACTGATGTCGATCGAGTAGATCTAGCAGCACACTTACTAGAAGGAGAAGCCGACTACTGATGGTCTATGATCGATAACACCCAAGATGTGGCAACTCTAACTTGGAATCAATTTGAAGAATTATTTTTGAAAAAGTACTTCTCAGCTCCCTTCTGACAAGGACAAGTCAGAGAATTTCTAGAGCTAAAACAAGGATCTATGTCAGTAACCCAGTACGTCAACCGCTTCGAAGAGTTGAGCTGATTCGCGGCGACCATCATACCTGATGAAGAATTAAGGGCACGAATGATCGAGTGGGGTCTAGAACCCTCTATCCGAACTAGAGTTATATGCTTGTAAATTCCAACTTACACTCAAGTTGTACAAGAAGCCCTATTTGCGAAAATATACTTAGCCAATTCTAAAAGGATTTTGAGTCAGAAAAGGAGAGTACTAGTCAAGGAGGATCACTAAGGAATAATAGGGAATTTGTTCCCAAAAAATTATACCACTCGGTCGACAGACCAAGGCAAGAAAGGGGTCAACCTACAAAGGTAAGGCTCTGCTATGAATGCGGTCAGCCTGGGCACAAAAAGTCACAATGTCCACAGCTAGGACAAGGGAACTAGGAAAATCAACCGTAGCAATGGAAACAACCGCAACCTCGACCGGAAGGACACCAACAACATATCCAAGCTGTTAGGACTTTTGTCGACGATTAGAGGTACGCTCGTATTTGCAATTTGGGGATGTATGCAGTTTAAACTTGTTATATCATTACGAGAAAGTGGACGCTTGTAGAATAAGACTTTAGGCTAACGCGTCGCTAGTCAACAACGCCACGACATTGGTATGCAACGTTATATTTGAAAGTTGTTGTAGCAGTCGGTTTAAAGTTCTAGCACTCAAGGTACTGAGCGTATAAGTGCGACCCTATCCACACCCTCAATAAAGAATGACTCAAGTAAACAAGGGCCTAAGTTCGAAAAGATATTATGCAAGTAAACCACCCCCAACCTTTCACACAATAAAGTACGGGATGAAATTTCGGGAACGAAATTTGTTTAAGAGTGGTAGTTTGTAACACCCCGGTACAGACCCTAGTTATAACAATCCAATTTATAACGACCCGTGTAGCGATCCAGCCCAAACCCTAGTATTAGCGACGATAAGCCGATAAGATCTTAGGTCACTAAAAGTTCGAAAACCCTAACTCGTCCCGAAAACCCTGATTTGATCCTAAAATCCTAAAAAGATCAAATGCTCAGAGGCAAAACCCTAATACTCAGAAAAGACTCTTAACATCCTAAATTAAGTAAATAACATGAAATATAAGATTAAAAATAAAAAATTCTCATAATTAGGGTAAAATGACCATTTTACCCCTCATACAATAGGAAGTCTTAAAATTTTAAAAATTGACACATGACACCCTAAATCAGATATTTAAATACAATTAAGTAACAAAAGACAAAATAACATCAAACAATAATAAAAATGCCCCTAGTGGCCGGCCACATTGGAGTTTGTACCCAAAAGTGACTTTTTATAATTTTTAAGCTAAAAAATAAGAAAAAGTTGTATAAATTAAGCATTATTATGACCCAAGACTTTTTATACAAATAATATACATACTAATATAATATTATAAACCAATAAAGGCAAACAAATTATTATCAAAGTTCTTACACACTTAAATAAGTCAAAAAGTCTCATCTAGTCAAAGTAGCTTAAAGTAACTTAATTACCTATATTTAAACAATTAATTATTGTCAATATTTTTATAAATTATGATAATAAAAATAACACTAAAATAATTTATTTTAGTAAGTTAAAAGACCAAAAAGATACATCAAATCAATTTTAAAAATACTTTCTTGAACAATGTAGTGCCAAAACACCACAAAATAAGCAATTAAAGCAAAATAAAACATTTTAAACCACCCAAACACACCCCAAAAAAATTTCCACTTACTTTTTCTACAAAATTTCAGATTTTAATTTTCTAAAATCTCTCCACCTCCCATGCAACCAATTAGAATTAAGAAAAATTCAAAAATTTCTTACACTTAATAATTAATCCCAGCACTTAAAAATTCTATAAATAAGACCCATTTTCTCCAACTTTCTTCCCCATTTTTCGTTGAGCTGAGAGAAAGAGATGGACCATATTTGAGATGCACTAAGTGTTCTTCAAGATTTGGGAGAGAAAGAAGGAGAAGGATCCAAGGTGGAGCTAGGAAATCTTCTAAAGCCAACTCCTAGTCTAGCTTCCACCATTATCTAATCTTTCTAAGATAAGTAAAACCTCTAAACTTTCTTTCTAACATCAACATAAAACTCCTCTCAACTCATCTCTTAAAACACAATCAAGAACAAGAACCAAAAATGAATTAAAAAAAAGGCGTTGTGAGGCTAGAATAGGAGCTGTTCATGTGAGATCTAGTATTGTATATGCTTGCATGTACTTATTTTTGAGTTTTATGACTTGAATAGGTTCTGAAACTTTAGTATGTATGAATATATGACATGCATGCAAAGAAAATATATTAAAATTAAACACAATATGAGCTAAGTTACCAAAACCCTAGATAACCTGATTTTCTAGGCATACTAACATTCTGTCACGAACTTTAAAATACCATAACTAATTGTAAAAAAATGATCTAAATATTATTTTGATGTCCAAACCTAGATTTTTAAGTTCTCTTTCATACAAAATTGGTTTTAAGTGATTTTGTTGAGTAGAACTTCAGATATACCATTTTTTTCAAAGAGTGATAGATTTTGATCACTCTGAGTTACAGACCTAAAAACCCTAAGTTAGTGTGAGAAACGAGCTTAGGTCAAAACATAAAACTTTTAGAGGACATGTTTATCTTACTGTCCACCAAAAATGAGCCAAAAATATGAACTATTGATTGGTTAAAACCATTTCCAAA
Organism: Heliamphora pulchella; assembly: GCA_032270985.1. NCBI lineage: Eukaryota > Viridiplantae > Streptophyta > Magnoliopsida > Ericales > Sarraceniaceae > Heliamphora > Heliamphora pulchella. Next base: position 14,737 of record JAULJZ010195252.1, on the reverse strand, counting down.
GTCACTATTGTGACTTAGTGACTGATAGAGCTCTCTGTCACAGTATTTTATGAGACCAAAACCCTAAATTTTTAATAGTTAATAGTGCCATTCGGATTGTCATGTTGGGTATGATCGACTTTGGGTCATATACGTCCTGAGCTGTGTTATGTCATGAGTCATGCCACGTCTTGAGCCGAACGTCCGCTATACGCCGTGGTGATCGGGAGCATTGGTGTACGAGAGCCTAACGTACGGGAGCCTAATGGTGTCACTCAAAATTAGATTGATTGATTTATAATCGGGTTGGGAAAATGCATTTGCATTGCACTCTTCATTACCTGCATAATTTGTTGTCTATTACTTACCTGTCTACTGAAATTACATCCTTACCTGTCTCCTTGATTTATAAATGCTTTAAGTGTTATATGAAATACATTGTGGAGAGTTTATGACGTGAGATTGGTTAGAGAGTTTGGAGAGTTTTCTTCTGGACCTTGACTCATAGCATTCGTGCCACAGGTGAAGAGAAGGAGTTCTTAGAGAAAGACGCCCCGAAAAAAAAAGGGAAGGTTTTGAAGAACAGAGGGAGTGGCAGGAACTAGCCGATGACAACGCAGTTTGAAGAATTTGAATCTTCTCCCTTTTTGTTCTTTTATTCAGTTTCCACGAGCGTATTGTAATTTTTGTCAAATTCTTTGGTAAAACTGTAATCACTATGTACTTATGAACAGTTCAGAACTCTCAATGATCTAATATTTATGATATCTAAATATAAATGAATGGATAGAATGACCTCCTTATCTATACTTATGTATGTCCCAACGTGCCCGGAGGACGGGGCGTCACAAGCCATTTTTGGTTTTCTTGGTTTTTTTCAAAAACTAAGTGGCGACTCTATTTGTAATAAAAAGTGGTTTTCAAAATTTGGTTTTCAAGGTGTTATAATATTTTCCAAACATCATGTGAATTCCCATATTTTGACCTACCAAATAACCCCAAAAACCGTGCGCCACAGTATTTTCTGGCGACTCTGTTTGGGACTGGTTTATAAAATAAGAGGGCTAGACTTGAAAACATTATTAGTTCTTAATAAGAATTTCTCATTTTCATTCTTGCATGCATGTGCATTATTCTTCACACTCCTATGCCTAGTCGACCTGATGTCCCGATCGTTTATCCGTTTCGAGGATTGTAGGGAAGACGGATAAACCTTACTAACTATACGTTTTCATAGGTACAGTAAAAGACTTCGGGCATATTGTTTTACCATGTCTTGCACTACACTAGGCATTGGAGGTATATATCCAGCTCTTTTCAGAAGGTACCCTGAGTGCTGACCAAAATCGGCCTCTTTGCATATAGTAGCTTAGAACCCCCCATTAGGTGCTACTAACCTTAGTAGGATTATGTGTTTTGTTAATTGTATATTTTGTTTTCGTTTGTTAGGATTATTTGTTCAGCTTAGGCTAGTTCTTTTTTCGTGTTTGGCCCAAATTTTCTGTTATCTCTTGTTGTTTAGGTTAGTCTTTCCTTTGGGTTTTTACCTGAATTTCGTTCTTTGCCTTGTTTGGCTTTCTCGCTGTAGTTTTCTTCTCGGGGTCTTACCCGTGTTTTGTTTTGAGGTCTCTAGGATAGTTTCTCTCTCTTTCGGGTTCTTCTCGGGTTGTTGATTTTATCCCTCGTTATTTTATTAGGCTCGCTTCCTTTGAACCTTTGTTAGACTCACCGGAGTTAGTTCTGTTTCCCTACCGTTATGCTGTTCATTTTTCTAGATCAAACCGGTCCCTTTCACCTAGTTCTGTTTTCTTGTCGGAGTGCTGCCCGTTTCTTCGCTTAGTTTCTTCGAATAAACCTTCCCTCTAGAATTTGGTTGTTTTCCTTCTTAGCCATCATCCTAGTTTTTGGTGTCCTGTTGTTATGCTACTAGTTTGGGCCCAGCAGGGGCATTACTTTAGTTTCAGTGATTGTATCTGTTTATGGTCAGCCGTTTTGGTATCTGAGATGTTCGCTACTTGATGTTAGAATTCTTTTTTGGGAAGAGTTTGATACTGGTTATTCTGCTTTTGGAATCTAAGTTTTCTTCGGGTTTAGATCATTGAGCCGGGAAGTTTACAGTCGACACGTGTCTGGACTAGATCAGTGACATGCAGACTCTATAGGATATCTGAACAGCCAGCTGAATCATCTGAAATGGTAGAGATTGAAGTTAATCTGACAACCCTGATGAGGGTGATCACTGAGATACAAAGAGCTATAGAGCAGCAAACCCAAGCTCAAAATCAGTGCTAAGCGCATATTCGGGCAATTCAGGCCCGTATTCCCGACTTAAATGGACAGTTGGATGATACGAATGAGAATGGAGAAGACTTCTAGGATGAAAATCAAGGAATAGATGCACCGCAAGTTACTGTTCTGTCTTGGGTTCTCCGCCCAATTGTGATAGAAGAAGAGAACACAGTCCGGTCTAAGGAGTCCGCACTGGTGAAAAAGATTGAGCGTATGGAGAAGGTCTTGAGGAAGGCTAAGGGAGTGAAAGAATACATGCTGGATGTAGGCGGTTTGTGTCTATTTCCAGATGCCAAACTGCCAGAAAAATTCAAAATGCAATGGAAAAGTTTGACGGAACTGGTGATCCTCGAATCCACTTGAGGATGTATGTCGGCACTCTCTCCCCCATGGAACTTGATGACCAGCTAAATGCCCAATTGTTCCACCGGTCGCTTTTCGACGCAGCAAAGAGATGGTTCCTCTCTCTAGAGGTGGCTAAAACTAGAACTCAGAAAGATATAGCCACTACATTCATTAGTCAATACAGTTACAACGTTCAGCTGGACGTGACTACCTAAGAGCTAGAAACGACTCGTTAAGAAAACTGGGAATCGTTTGTGGATTTTCTAACCCGGTGGAAAGGGAAGGCAGCCAAGATGACGAATTGGCCTATTAAGAAAGAACAAGTAAGAATCGTGGTAAAAACTTTGTAGTCCCCCCTGAAGCGTTATCTTATCACATAGCCGCTCTCTACCTTTGAGCAGCTATTTGATGCTGGGGTGCAGATTGAGGATGCCATTCAGTCTGGGGACATTGAGAAAGTTGAGCCCAGTCAGAAACCAAGAAGGACCTCCCATGCTAATAACTAAAATCAGTCTGCTTCTGCCAACCTTGCATCTCGCTCGAACGAGGTTGACCTTTTAAACCCTTCTTCCTCCGCTCACCAGTCAGGTGGTACTCAACAGTCAAACAATAGTCAGCAGCCGCCGCAACAAAGGCCAAGGAGAGTCTTCACTCCCTTCAACATTTTATTATCCATAGCCCTGAATCGACTTATCGAGAAAGGGCTTATCAAGCCGTTGGACCCTATGCCCGTACTTAATCCCCTACTGCTGCGATCTAATGCTTCTCAGTACTGCACCTGCCACCAGGGTCATGAACATTTGACTAATAAGTGTATGAGGTTGCGTCATGAGATCCAGGATCATATCGACAACAAAGTAATCCCTCCACCATCTGCTACTCTAAAGCTAAATGTCACGACCAACCCTCTGCCAAACCATACCAAGCAAGCTGGGGTAAACTGCATGTCTCAGGGATAATCAAAAGATCCGAGCCAACACATTTGTTCAGCGCATTTGCCACGCCCGCATGTTTTAGCTACTGAGGATCAGACAGCTTATTCACTAATTGTGGCTGGGAATGGCTGGGATATGATGGAAGAGTGGAACGATGATGCCTGGGAAGGGTATCAAGTGGCAATCCAAGTTAACCAACAAGAAGAGGAACGTAATGAGGAGGACGACTGGCCATTAGACTACCAAGCACGACCATAGGGGTTTGGCCATGTGCTCGATGGCATTACCCTTCTTCAACTTTTTGAGGAGAAGATATATGTTGACGATATGCAATCTTATTGGTTAGTAAGGGTTATAATGAAATCAGACGGGGCTAAATGGACCGACTTCTAGGCCACTTGGGAACAGTAGGTGGATTTTATTAGAGAGGACATCTGGGAAGAGGTCAATAATACGTGGGGGCCATTAAGGATGATATTGAAAGAAGAGGAAGAGCAGTGGCCAGTAGTATAAATGATTTGTGGGTATTTGAAAGCCCCTGTGCATAGACGAGGTAAGACAGACTGAAAGTATAATGCTGGGATTGTGGGATCCTGAGGAAGGCATAGAACATCTAAATAAGAGTGGGTAGCATTTCAAGTTGGCTCAGTTGGAAAAAAGGGCAGCCAAGAGGGAAAGGAAAAGAGAAGGAACAGGAAGAAGAGGATAACGCTGTGCTGAAACAACTGAAGAAGACACAGGCCAACATTAACATATGGGGCTTGCTCATGGCTTCACATCGGCATCGACAAGCCGTGTTAAAAGTTCTAAACAAAGCCAATGTATCGATAGATGCAACCCCTGAACAGTTGAATAGATTAACACTGCCAACTATAGAGCCGAAAGTGATTTCTTTTTCGGAGCAGGATTTACCATTAGAGGGGAAGAATCACAATAAACCTCTGCACATTACAGTCAAGTGTTTAGAAAAGTGGGTCCCGATAACACTCATCGACAACGGGTCAGCCTTGAATGTATGCCCACTCAGGACTGCAGTTTTCCTGGGGATGAAGCCGGACCAGTTCACGCCCTGTAGTCAAGGAGTCTGGGCCTATGATAACACGAGGAGGGACGTGCTGGGATTAGTACCATTTGCAGTATCAGTGGGGCTTCTGGAGATGTCAGTTAAATTCCATGTATTAGACGTGTCAGCCTCCTTCAATCTGTTGTTGGGCAGGCCTTAACTGCACGACCCAAACATCCAGGCGGTGCCATCTACTCTTCACCAAAAGTAAAAATTGATAAAGAACGGGGCAGTGTTGACTATCCACGGAGAAGATAGTATTCAACCTCTAAGAGGAGAGGGCTCGACTCTCTTGGTGGTTCAACATGGCGAAGGGGATGTGTCATTAAGTGGGTTCTAATTTGTTGAAGCTCAGGCTGTGCATATGCTATTGAAGGAAGAGGAAAATTACATCAACCCGCGAGCAGTTACAGTGATGAGGTAAATGTCTTACTTCCCAACAATGGGGTTGGGTCGCAAACAGTAGGGTATTCTGGAACCTATTCAGGTATTGACAGCTTCGCGTCGTTTCGATCTTGGGTACAAATCGACGGAAGAAGATTTGGAAGGGTCTAAAAGGGGACGGAAGGCTAAATACTCAGGAACGCTCAATGGGTACTTTATCAAAGAAGGAGAAGATTTTTCATATTGTGGCTTCCCAGAACCATGAATTGATGAAGATACTAACCAAAAGATGCCAGGATTGGAGATCTTCTTTAGGCATCAATTATCTGATACGGAAGAAGATTAAACAGTGAAAGGAAAAGAGGAAGGATAGAAGATTCAAGATGAAGATTGGGCAGAAAAGCTTGAAAATATCGACATGGGAGTGTTGTTCAATGAAAAGATGGCTCAGCTGCACGTAACTGACCAAGACTGCTTCATGATGGGTTTCAGTATACCAACCGACTACATCAAGCTCATTGTAGATGCGGCTGCAAAGGAAGTGAAGAACTGGACGTTAGAATCCGGTAATGTGTATGTTGTCAGTCTTAAGTCGGAGTCTAAGTCAGAGTCTGTGGTTGAGGGCGCGTCTGTCTATGCGCCCCCTCCTGCCTTTGCCTTTGAGCTTGTAATCCCCTCTTTCATCAATGAAATAAATGAGATTTTTGGTTACTCTGCTTTATTTAATTTATTTCATACGCTTTTTGATGATTTTGAATTCAACGGGATATCCCTGAAGAAATAAAACTTTTAATAAAAAGAGAAGAAAATATGCGCGCCCAACCAATAATTGAAGAAACTTTGTCAATAAATCTGGGTAATGAAACTAACTCACAAATTGTACAAATTGGTTCTTCTTTATCTTTAGTTGAACGTGAACAATTAATAACTTTATTAAAAAAATTCAAATATGTATTTGCATGGTCTTACAAGGATATGCCCGAAATTGATCCCGACATTGTCTAACACCATATTTCCTTGTACCCTGATGCTAAATCGGTCAAATAGAAGTTAAGACAGATCCAGTCAGAATGAGCTCCGAAGATCAAAAAAGAGGTCACCAAGCAGATCAATGCTGGGTTTCTAATGGTAACCGAGTATCTGAGGTGGGTGGATAATATTGTTTCAATTCTGAAGAAAAACAGACGTATCTGGGCTTGTGTAGATTTTCGAGATCCAAACAAAGCTAGCCCAAAAGACGACTCTTCCTTGCCGCACATTGACGTTTTGGTAGACAGTACAACGGGGCAAGCCTTATTGTCATTCATGGATGGCTTCTCCGGGTATAACCAGATTTTGACTGATCCCACGGACAGAGAAAAGACGGCATTCACCACACCCTGGGGCACCTATTGTTATCGTGTAATACCGTTTGGTTTGAAGAATGTAGGGGCAACCTATTAGAGGGCTGCAACTACATTACTGCATGACATGATACATAAGGAGGTCGAAGTGTATGTGGATGATATGATAGTCAAGTCCAAGGATCGGGATGGCCACATTGTAATGCTACAAAAGTTCTTTGAAAGAATTCGAAACTACAAGATGCTGCTCAACCCACAAAAGTGCGCCTTCGGAGTTACCGCTGAAAAAATGCTCGGGTTTATGATTACTCAATGGGGCCTTCAAGCCGACCCATCAAAGATTAACGCAATCCTAGAAATGCCTCCTCCGAGGACCGAGCGAGAAGTCAGGGGTTTTATGGGAACGATACAGTTCATCTGTCGATTCATCGCAAAATTGATAACCACTTGTGAGCCGTTGTTCCGCCTTCTGAAGAAATGAATCAAATTTGAATGGTATCAAAAATGCCAAGATGCCTTTGAAGCCGTGCGCTAGTACCTACAAAATACACCCATTCTGGCTCCCCCCGAACTTGATAGGCCACTGATCCTCTACTTGTCAGTGACTGATTTAGCTATGGGATGCATGCTGGCGCAGAAAGAAGAAACTGGAATTGAAAAGGTGGTCTACTACTTAAGGAAGAGAATGACGGGGTCAGAGATATGCTACACACCACTAGAAAAGACATGCTGGGCTTTTGTTTAGGCTTTTCAAAAACTGAGGCATTACATGCTGTCCTTTACGGTGAATATCATCTCCCAAATGGACCCGTTGAAGTACCTGTTTGAAAAGTCAACACTGAAAGGAGGGTTGGCTGGATGGTTGCTGTTATTATCAGAGTTTGATCTTAAATATGTCACCCGAAAGTCAGTCAAGGGTAGAGTAATGGCAGAATTCTTGGCTGACTAACCAGTTGTGGGAGGTGAAGACATAGAATTCCAATTTCCTGACGAACAACTGATGAAAGTTGGGGATGACAACTATACTTTGATGGTGCATCCAACTAGTATGGTTACGGAATAGGAGTCGTTCTTATCACTCCTGATGAATCACGCATCCCCTTGTCTTTGAAGCTCAATTTTAAAGTTACCAACAATCAAGCTGAGTATGAAGCATGTTTAGCTGGATTGAAGGTAGCCTTAGAATTAGGAGTAAGGAAGCTGGAAGTCATCGGAGACTCGGTACTGGTGGTTTCACAAGAAAGAGGAGAATAGAAGGTCCAGAATGTAACATTGATTCTCTACCATCAAGAGCTAGAGAAGCTAATACCATGTTTTGAATTAGTGATCTTCACCCGTGTTCCAAGACTGCAAAACATGGCTACCCTATCATCCATGATTGACATACCACTCGGGGTCAGAACGATGCCATTAATAATTAAACAGAAGAGAAAGCCAGCATACAAGATGATGGCCGCAATCGAGGAGAGCATCGACAAACTTCTGTGGTATTTTGACATCCACAACTTCGTGGAGAAAGGAGACTATCCTAAGTTTGCTAGAAAAAAGGACAAATAAGCAATACGATGATTATCTGAACAGTTTGCCATTTGCGGGAGAAGACTATACAAACGAGGATATTCTAGGGTCAACAAGCTGTGTATCAACAGTGAAGAAGGCCAAGACCTAATGAAAGAGATCCACGTGGGAGTCTGTGGGCCACACATGAGTGGAAACATGTTAGCCAAGAAGATCCTACGATAAGGATACTTTTGGATGACAATAGAGACGGACTGTATACAGTTTGTGCGGAAATGTCATAAGTGTCAGGTTCATGTAAACCTTATGCACGTTTTCCCATCTCAATTGTATAACCTGACGTCGCCATGGCCATTCTCGGTATGGGGCATTGATGTAATTGGCAGGGTAACACCGAAGGCATCAAATGGGCATGAGTTCATTTTAGTGGCCATTGACTACTTTACCAAGTGGGTGGAAGCAGCCTCCTACTCGATATTGAAAGTTTCACATGTCGCCAAGTTCATCAAACAAAACATCATTTCCAGGTACAGAGTCCCTCGTGAGGTTATTTTGGATAATGACTCGCATTTCCAAGGAGAGGTCCTGGACCTTTTCGAAGAATACTGGATAGTGGCTCACAAGTCATCACCATATCGGCCGCAAACCAATGGGGCAGTTGAGGCAGCAAACAAGAACGTCAAGATGATCCTACAAAAGATGATCAACTCACACAAGGATTGGCTGGAACACCTATCATTTGCGCTCTAGGGATACAGGACGTCCATTGGGGCTTCAACAGGAACTACGTCATACTCTTTAGTATACGGGATGGAAGCCGTGCTTCCCATTGAGGTGAAAATCCCTTCGCTAAGAGTAGTGGTCGAGGCCAGTATTTCAGAAGCAGAATGGCAGAGGAACCAAACGGAAGAGTTGCTCTTGTTTGATAAAAGAATGTTGCATGCTCTATTTCATGTACAAGGATACCAAAGGAGGATAGTTCGAGCATTTAATAAAAAGGTCAAGACCCAGGATCTCAGAGAAGGAGATCTGGTTCTTAAGGAAATCAGAGCTCCCATCTTTGACCCTAGGGGCAAGTTCAAGAAAAACTGGTCTGGGCCATTTCTGATCAAAATCATCATGACCGGTGGTGCAGTTATCATTATGAATTTGGATGGCTATGTGTTCTCCACTCCAGTTAACCTCGATCAACTCAAAAAGTACTATCCTTAAGGTAAAAATAAAGATAAAATAAAAACTCGCTGAGTTGAAAATCAAAAAGGCAATTCAGGCAAAAATTAGAGCAGCCCGCAAGGCCGAAAACCCGAAAGGGCGACCTTGGTAAAAGTCAGGACATCACTAAAGAAGAGTGTCAATACCCGAGTGTAAACCGAGCCCAAACTACATGATTCCACTTTTTGGGATACGTAGGTAGCTTCTTTTAAGAAGTCTGGCTACATTTTTTGTTTTTAACCATCTTTAAATCTGAGTAAGACCAATGCAAATTTATTTCTAAATTTTGGTAATAAAGTCAGTTAATTGAATCAAAAAACTTTAGGTAATTTTGAACTATCTTAAACATAATGTGGGGTTTTCATTGCTTTATAGTTACAAAGTTTTGAAATAAAAGGGAGGGCGCACAAGTCCCAAACTCTACAAAAAAAAAAAGAAAGCTATGAAATCTTTAAAACAGAGCAGGGTGCCTCAAATCTTTAAACCTTGATTTAAACCTTGATTTAAAAATTGATATTCGATTGATTAATTTATGGGAATTACTTGATTTCCCTTCTTCTTTATCTCCCTTTTCCTTATCTTGTATCAGTCATGTCCTGTACTCGTTAGAAAGCTCAGGGCACAGCAGCTCTTGCATCTCCATCAGTGAGCGAAATGGCCAAGCGTCCTGATATAATGTTAGAAACAGGGTTCACAGTTGATATGAAAATAAACAACCTCGGATACTGTGGAAGATGATCTGGCTCCGTCTAAACTGTCGCATAATCTGATGAGAGTAGTAAAAAGTGGACTGGCGTAGGCCAATCAGTAAAACACTAGGGTGGTCCATGGTAGTTAGGGTCATGGCGGAGACGTGCCACGAAGGACACTGCCAAGTGATGTCTGGACCCGTTAACGAAGAAAGGTACTGACGCCAAGATGCCTCAGTGCTGCATATCTGGTAGTAAGGACGGTAAAGGAGAGCTGCGTCACTGTACCTATTCGTAAGAGGTTTTTACATGAGGTTTACCTTCTCCATCAGCCAGATCTGTAGAAGGGCAACAAAAGTAGTCAGAGAAAGAGCTGTGCAAAGACATAAAATAGATTAAAAGGAGGTCTCAAATGCCTAACAAGGATTATGAAATGAACGGAGGATATGATGATGAGCCCTTAGAACCCAAGCCTGAATTAGATGAAGGGGTAGAAGAGGACCAGCCAAGGAGCTGAGAGGGTGCCCCCAGAGGACATCAAAGTATATGACAAAATATGAGCGTACAAGAATTTTGGGTATGGTTTGGGCATGAATGCACCTATCATGGTCGAGTTGGAATGAAACGGACCCCCTTGAGGGCACAGCAGGAAGTCCTTGACAAAGGCCCGAGGGGTGGATGAACTGATCGTTGAAGACTCGTGAAGGAGGCAAGTGGGAGGTAATAACACAAAGGCGTTGATAAAGGGATTCTGTCAAGGAAAGGCACCCTTCACGATTCGCCGCTACCTATTAGATGGAAGTTATAAGGACTGGGGGATGGATGAATTAACTGTTAAAGACTCGTGAAAAAAGCAAGCGACTATCAGGGGCAGTATGTTTTTAGCAGACAATGTAAAAGGTGTTTAGTTTACCTGAAGAAGCAAGGGGCTGCCAGCAAAGGTAATAGTCTCTCCACGATGAACAGCGTCCAGGCCAATCAGCATTTTAGCCAGAATTAGCGGTACAAAGTCTTTTCCCAACCACAATTGGCCTGCAATGTCTAGTAACGTGCTGCTAACTCATCCATCAGAAGAAACGAGAAGGAATTGAGCCAAAAGGCAGAAACAATGAGCATAGCGCCGCTGCATCTGAAAATCAAGGTTGTTAAGATCATCGGTAGGGTGAAACCTCTCAATGATCCATGGAATGTCAAGGCAGTCGTTAGATGTCAAGAGAGAAGCCTCCATCCTAGACAAGCCACAGAGTTGCGTCACCTGCAGCCAAGTCGAAAGAAAGAAAGTAAGGACAACAACGGAACTCCGCAGAGTCAGGTCTAAAATAGCAGCAAACTCCTCCACAGTGGGGTATAGCTCTTCAAAGCCAAATCGAAAGACATAGGTTTGCGGGTCCTATAATTGAGCGGCAGTCTTCAATAATGGTCCATCAATCTTTATGGCCATCAGGGAAAACAAGGTGTTGATATCGAATGAGGCAAAGTTTAAACGTTCAATATAGGAGAATTCCTTAATCCATGCGAAAAGTGGACCATGGAAAGAAGCCATCTGAGTGAGAGTAACAGAAAATAGGGACTCCAGGGCTATATTTATAAGGCATGAAAGGGTGAAAAATCAAAAATTCAAAGAATAGTACAGTCAAAGTGGCGACCTCCACCTCAGAGTGGGCAACCGCCAACATGAAAGTACACAGTACAATGACGTCACTCTGTTGACTGATCGATCGCCATGTGTCTCTTGGATGTCGTGGTGACCGCCATGTTGGATTGTAGCGACCTCCATATTAGAAGGTGGCAGGTGTGTATGTTTGCAGCTTTTATGATATATGTAAAGTTTTGAGACTTGTACCATGTATTCAGAGCAGTTTGAGCTGTAAATAAAGATAAACCATGTAAATAAGGTATACATGAAGCAGTAAACGGCACGAAGGTCCATAAACCAGAATGTATCAAAATGTAAACTGGGGCACCCAGGCCTAATAACCAGTGAAGTGAAACTGGGGCACGCGGGCCCATAAACCAGAATAAATGTATAAAGATGTATCAAACTAGGGCACGCAGGCCTGAAAAATCAAATGTATAAAAATATATCTAAAAAGGGGGGAGTCTCTCTCAATCTCTCTCACTCTCGCCTCGGGCGGACCCAGTGGGACGAAGGACTGGCTTCCTCTGAGCTGTCATCCTCAAAGAGTCTCTCAAAATCATCACTGTCATCACTACCAGAGGAGGAGGACACGACTCTGGATCGGCTCCGAGCAAATGAAATAGATTTTTGGGAAGGATGCGCTCGAGAAGAGGCACGGGACCCACGGCCTCGAGCAGGAGCAGGAACATGAGTAGGAGGCTGGACAGGAGCCTGTGATGGTACTGTGCTGGTGGCAGCTACTGGTGCCTGTAGAAAGAAGAAAAAGTAAGAATAGAATACAAAAGAAATTGACCAAAGCACAAAGAGAGAGACACTCACCGGCATAGGGATGAAAGAAACCCCGACTGCACGCAAAGCAGCATCCTGCTGGCAAATTAGGGTCCGTATGCCACGCACCACCAGCATGAGATGATCTAGCCAAGCCTAACCCGCCTGTCAAAAGGAATAGAGTACTAACCAGTCTAAATAGAGGAAAGACCGAAAAGGAAGCAATGAAAAGAAGCAAACCTGAGCATACACTGGTCGAAACTCTGGAGCAGGAGAAACTGGGACAGGGATGTCGAAAGGGTACCCGGCAATAAGGGTCGATACAGTCCAAGGTACCTCAACCGTACCGGCCCCAACACCTCCAGCAGCAGCAACTCTAGCACCAGCATCAGCAGCCTTCGGTGCTCGCCTCCTCCTACCACCAGTTGGGCCAGGTCCAAGTGGTCCCAGTAGATGTGTCCGGGCCCAAGCTGTGTAATCTCCCTTGGCCACCAGTAGTTCTGAGGCATGTGTCGCCACCATCTCCAAGAGCATGTCCACACGGCAGACCGACGCATACGGGCTAGAGGGACCACTGGGATCCAAAAGTAGTCAAGGCTAAGTGACTGGCGGACTACCCTCTCTCCGAGGGAGTACTCCTGACCAAATGGACCCTCTAGCAGGATCCACCTAGAAGCAATATCCCGACTGCGCATCAGATTTGCGCTAGCCCGATCCTCTACTCCGTGCCAGACATCCCAATGGACCTACAAAAATTTTAAGTACAGTGTAGCACAAAGAATAATAAATAGTGAGTAGTGAATACAGTACAGTGTGCAGGGTACAGTGAACAATGTGCAGAACAGATAACAGAGATTATCAGTCAATAGTACAGTATAGTACGGTGAATAGTGCAGTGAACAGTATGATACAGAGATAAATGTACAATACAGTAAAATGGCAAAAAGTGATACCTGGTCGGGGGTCAGCCGGTCCAAAGATGCCGGTATCTGTCGATGTCCTTGCCCTAGCCTTTTTCCCCATTAAGCCTCGGGACCACCAAGTCGTACGGGGAATGACTGAAAAGTTAGCAAAGGAGTTTATCGGGACATGAAGCCCGAGGAACTCATAGGTTCAAAGCTGTAAGGAACAGATGTCAGCAGGCAGATAATAGATAATAGAGAACATAAATGAATGAAAAATGTGCAGAAACTAAAGCATAACTCCCAGACCCTCCAGTATCCCCCTATGCTGAGCTCCTAGGAGAATTAGGTCAGAGTCCTCATGAAGCCGTAGAGTGTGACAAGAGCGGCTCCTCTCCAATCATAGGTGGCGACGCGGTCAAGGAGAGCAAGGGCACCTAAGTAATAAAGATGAACAGTGTTCTCCTTGTTCGAGAACAAGGAGGTACCGAACATGTAGAGTAGAAAGCCTCGGGCGATCCACTCTTAGTTGCGAGGCTCGGTACACTGAAAACGACAAAATCGGTCGAAGAACCATGTATATCGGACCCGATCTTGGTCCATCTGTACCGAAATAGCTCCCAAAAGATGAGTCAATGCGTCAGCAGATTGAGCGATGGTAGGATCGAATGGAATAGGTGCACCACCGACTCTGATACCAATGATGAGAGCAAAGTCGAGAGGCGTCAAGGTGGCCTCGAATGTAGTAAAGTGAAAGGTGCTGGTGGTGTCCCACCACCGCTCAGCCAAATCCGTCAGCCAGACCCGGTCATTGCTCGTCCTACCCAATAAGGGTATGAACTGAGCAAAGTCGGAGGCATCAATAATGGCCTGGCTGGGAGCAAGAAGGGCATCGTACCACTCCAAGACCTCTCCAGAGGTAGAACCTCCGAAGCCTCGGATATAGTAACCAGCCTAAAAAAAAGAAGACAAGCAGGGGATATATAAACAAGAAACATGCAGAAAATACCTAAAAGCAATAAAAACCCTAGGTTCGTGTCGACCATTCGGTTCTCTCAAGCCCTAGAAGACTAGGCACCCTAAGCCCTGGTGCGCCAGGCAAACCTTGCACGTCCTAATAGAAGACTAGAAATCCCAAGCCCTAGAAAACTAGGTACCCTAAGCCCTGATGCACCAGGTAAACCTTGCACATCCTAGTAGAAGACTAGGAACCCCAAGCTCTAGAAGACTAGGCACCCTAAACCCTGGTGCGCCAGGAAAATCTCTCAAGCCCTAGAAGACTAGGCACCCTAAGTCCTAGTGCGCCAGGCAAATCTTTCAAGCCCAAAAGACTAGGCACCCTAAGCCCTAGTGAGCAAGGCAAACCTTGCACGTCATAGTAGAAGACTAGGAAGCCTAAGCCCTAGTGCGCCAGGCAAAACCTTGCACGTATTCGTAGAAGACTAGAAACCCTAGGCCCTGGTGCGCCAGGCAAATCTTCCTAACCCTAGGTTTGTGTGTGAGTGATAATCCTTTGGTTATTGCACGCCCTAGCAGAAGACTAGGAACCCTAAACCCTGGTGTGCCAAGCAAATCTCCATCATTTTGTGTTAATCAAACATAAAAAAACACATAAATAAATAAAAAATCCCCCCTTCAATTTTACAATAATGCCCTCTTTAGGTTCTCCCC
>JAULJZ010195242.1:0-20375 GCA_032270985.1 Heliamphora pulchella | reverse complement strand
TGGTATGTCCATTTCCATCTAAACTGTGAACATAAAATTTATATTCTGCAAGAACCTAAAATCTGGTCTTCTGTGTATAAGCCGTACTCTACACACGAGATTAAATACTATATTGAATATTGGATATCTGTGCATAAAAAGTAAATTATATACATACATTACTCATAAAAATTCTCATAAAATGAAAATTTAATTTTATTAAAATAAAATTAAATACTAAAATATGATTTTCAGTATACCAACCGTAGCAATCTCCCACTTATACTCAAAACCATGCTGCCATACATCTGACTCTCATACCCTCTACATGACTATCAAAAGTCTTAGCTAGTAAGCTATTTGTAAAAGGATCTGCAAAGTTGCCTCTTGATACAATCTTGGTCACAGCAGTATCACCTCTCTGTATAATTTCTCGTATCAGGTGATACTTACGCTCAATGTGCTTGCCTTTCTTATGGACCCTTAGTTCCTTCGAGTTTGCAACCTCTCCACTAATGTCACAGTCAAGTGTAATAGCCGACTGAACTGAAAGCACCACATCTAGATCCAACAGGAAGTTCCTGAGCCAAACGGCCTCATTGGCTGCTTCAGAAGCTACCACATACTTGGCCTCCATGGTGGAATCAGTAATGCAGGACTATTTGATACTCCTCCAACTTATACCTCCACCTCTTAAGATAAACGCATATCCTGAGGTAGACTTACGAGAATTCTTATCAGACTGGAAATCTAAGTCTGTGTACCCCAAAGGTACTAGACTGTCTGCCTGGTAAACCAACATATAATTATTAGTCCTTTTCAAGTACTTAATTATATTCTTTATTGCAGTCCAATGCTCCTGCCCTGAATTAGACTGATATATGCTAACCATGCCAACAGCAAAGCAGATGCCGGGTTTAGTGCAAAGCATAGCATACATGAGACTTTCTACTACCGAAGCATAAGGAACCGCCTTCATCTTCTCTATCTCATCAGGTGTCTTAGGACACTGATCATTGGATAAAGTGATTTCATGCCTGAAATGGAGAAACCCTTTCTTAGAATCCTGCATGCTAAAACGAGCAAGAATATCATCGATATACTTTGCTTGTGATAAACCTAATATCTTTTGTTTCTGATCTCGTACAAGCTTGATCCCAAGGATGTGACTGGCTTCTCCCAAGTCCTTCATATCGAATTGCCCCGATAACCATACTTTAATCATAGATAATGCCCCCACATCGTTTTCAATGAGCAAGATATCGTCTACATAAAGTACCAGAAAGATCACCACGCTTCTTTCACGCTTCTTGTACACACAGGACTCATCCGAACTTTGATCAAAATTGTAAGAATTTATAGCTTGATCAAATCGAGTGTTTCAAAATCTCGATGCCTACTTAAGTCCATTAATGAATCTCTTTAGCTTGCCCAATATGTGCTCCTGGCACTTTGCAATGAATCCGTCTGGTTGTATCATATAGATACACTCGTCAAGACTTTTGTTAAGGAAAGCTGTCTTAATGTTCATTTGTCAAATTTTATAATCGAAATGTGCGGTAATAGATAAGAGAATCCGGATAGACTTAAGCATGGCTACCGGCGAAAAAGTTTTCTCATAGTCGATCCTTTCTTTCTGAGTGAATCCTTTAGCAACAAGCCTAGCTTTGAGGGTTTCAACATTTTCGTCTACTCCTCTCTTTCTCTTGTAGATTCACTTACATCCAATGGATTTTATCCATTCGAGTGGTTCTACAAGTTTCCAGACCTGACTGGAATACATAGATTCTATCTCTGAATTCATAGCCCTTTGCCAAAGATCTGCATCTTTGTCTTGTAATACTTCATTGAAGTTACAGGGCTTGGTATCCAGTTCTGCTGGGATCCTGTCAAAAGACTCTCCATAAAATATATACCGGTCAGGTTGATGAACAACCCTCCCACTATGATGAGGCACTATCTGTGTCTGTATACTAGCAGTAACAGGCTGTACAGAATCTAAACCATGTGCATCAACACCCTGTTCTTGATTTGCACCTGTCCTGATAATCCTCTCACTACGACGAGGTAATGGAATATTAGTGACTTGTGATTCCTCTTCCGTTCTACTGGTATTTTCTCTCAATTCTTCCAGAACAATATTGTTTTTGGGTCTGTGATCCATAATATAATTCTCTTCTAAGAATCAGACATTGGTGCTAACAATGACCTTCTGATCCTTAGGATTATAAAATAGACCACCTTTCATTCCCTTAGGATACTCCACAAGGAAACAGACTTCTGTCCTCAGTTCCAACTTACCCGCGTTCCCTTTCAGCACATGTGCTGGACACTAATCTAAATGTGTTTCAGACTAGGCTTACGCCTGGTCCACAATTCTGTGGGAGTAGAAGGTACTAACATAGAAGGTACCAAGTTAAGAATGTAAGTCATTGTCTCTAAAACGAATCCCCAAAACAAATCGAGTAAACCTGAATAACTCATCATGGACCTTACCATCTCTATAAGAGTCCTATTCTTTCTTTCTTTCTACTACATCGTTCTGCTACGGAGTGCCAAGTGCAGTCAATTGGGATATAATCCCTTCTGATGACAGGTAATCTCTAAACTCTCCAAAGAGGTATTCCCCACCACGGTGAGATCATAGTGATTTGATACTTTACCCAAGGGCTTCTCTGCCTCCGCCTTGAATTCTTTGAGTTTCTCAAAATATTCAGACTTACGGTGCATCGGGTAAATATATCCATACTTTTAGTAGTCATTAATGAAATTAACAAAGTACTCAAAGTAACCTCTAGCCCAGATTCTCATAAGACCACACACATCAGAATGAACCAGCTCCAACGGTTCTTTAGCTCTATAGCCTTTGGCCGAAAAGAGTCTCTTAGTCATCTTGCCCTCTAAGCAAGATTTACAGACTGGAAGTGCCTCCACTTTCAATAAAATCAAAGGTCCATCAGCAACCAGTGTATTTATTCTTTTTAGATTAATATGACCTAATTGCAAGTGCCAAAGAAACGTTTGACTCAGTAAAGATGGAATCTTTCTTTTATATAGTAAATTAGACGTGTTATTCATTTCAGTTAGTTGCAGTGTATGAAAGAATGGAGTAATAATATAAAGATCATCCACCAATGTACCATAATAGATAGCCCATTTATTATCCTTAATAACCACAAAGTTATTAAAATGAACTAAATATATGTCTTTAACCAATCTAGAAACGGAAACTAAATTCCTTCTAATGGAAGGTACATAAATACAATCTCTCAATATTAAAACCCGATCTCTACCAAAACTGAGAATGACATCTCCAACTACAACTGCTATTACCTTTTATTATTACCCATATGCATGTAAATCTCTCCATCACTAAGTTGTCGAGTTTCTTGGAACCCCTGCAATAAATTGCAGACATGATTAGTGGCTCCCGTATCTACATATCAGGTACGGTATATAACACCGCTAAACATGTTTCAACAACCAGTGAGCAGAAATTACCCTATTTGTTTTGCCTTTTGAGAAATACTAGACATAGCATTTTTCAGTGCCGTGTCTACATACAGTGAAAATATCTGCCTTTTAGCTTTTTTACACCAGTTCGTGGCCCACTAACTACCCTGAAAATCGTGTCTCCCTATTTCTGAACCTTTTTCTTCTTTATGTCTTTCGGCCCAAAGAAAGAATCTTTTTTCAGAAACAAACACATTTCCTGATATCGACGAAACACCATTAGTAGTTAAAGTTATATTCAATATACTTTTCTAACCAACAAAAATTGGTCCTGTTAGTTTGTTTTCTTTGAGTATAACCGTGAGTGGATTGAAAGCCATTTTAATCTTGAGAATCACATAATTAAAAAATACCGTTAATTATAATGAGCAAAACTTTGAATTTATTTTAATTTGGTTCCCTCTACCATTTTAAAATTAATTCGCCAGCAGCCTGGTACCCTGTGAACAGCATGCCTCGATGGGAGGACGTCTACTATCCATCATATGATTAGACAGGCCAATTTTTTTTTAATTTTTTTTTAATTTTACTATCTATGCAACTGACCTTTTCAAGTAAAATTAAATAGCTGACATAACTTCAGTCCTGTATATAATAGCAGTGATTCAGATAGAGAAGATACTATTATATATAACTAAGTGTTAACCATCGCCTAATTCTAAATCAATTGTTTCGCAATAAACCCTTCAGGTACAGAAGTGATCTACACTAATAATTATCTAGAATTATCCCTAAAAAAGGTTTGTACTGGTGATACCACAATTAATCTGTCCGATGGAGATAAGACCTTACTCCCTACACGCATGATTTAATTACATCGCCTACAAACTGGTGATGAAAATCGCGGGATTTATCTATGAATAAATTTTCTCTCCCACTTAGATTTTTAAAATATTTTTTAAGATTATAAAAATTCGTTTAATTAAAACAAATTTATTAATTTCGAAAATTACACGATTCGAAAGAATCAAACATCTTTTCGTGTATACGATTCCAAATATTCTAACTCGCTAAAACTTCTTTCATGTTTTCATGTGTCACAAATAAAATTTAATAAATGTGCAGTTTTTCCTTCAGCTTTTCAGCTCAAATAGTGATTAAAGGCATTTATTTATTTTATCTTCCCTTTCATATTTTTCGAAAAATAATAATTTATTTCGATTAAATATTTTTCTATTTAATTAATTCAAAATTTAGAATTAATTTTCACGTTTTTTCTAGATATCCAATTTTATGAAAAATCTTCTCAAACGTGATATTTTGTAAAATATAAAATATTTAAAGTTTTTCCATTTAATTAAAAAAACCTAATTTTATTTTTCATTACAAAATATTTTAATTAAAACTGAATTTCTGAATTAATTAAATTAACAGGATAAATAAAATAAATATACAATCATCTACGCAGTTCATATATTTATAAACACGATATGCATATATCTCGGTTTTATAATTAAAGTAAAAAATTGAAGCGTTTCAGTCTCCTTTAAAGGATAAGCTGTAATAATCCTCTATTCTTTCAACTTGATGTATCCTGATTGTATTAGGCTACTCTGATCCACTTTGATATACTCATATATCATATCACAGTCTTTCATATACCAGAAAACTATCAAAAAATAGCCCGAAAAAAGCCTCCACCGTCGGCCACCATAAACTGTCGCCGGCACCACCATGCAGCCACCTTCAGGCGACTTTTGCCACCACGTCCGTACTCCATTTTTGATACTTTTTATACTGAAAAATAGCTCTCAAAAAATAGAATTTTTTGTTAAAAAATTTGCTCAAAAATTGCCCAAAAAACAGTCCAAAAAATTGCCCAACAATCACCGCCGCTGGTAGCCGTGTCGCCGCCCCAAACAGTGGGCTGTTTGGGCTTTTTTTGGTGGTCTTTTTGCGCCCATTTTTTTGGAGAAAATAGCTCAAATATCCAGCAACCCGTTGCTTCGAAGAATGCCTCGAAAACAGTCCAAAAATAACCCCCGAACTGTTATGGTTGGTATACTGAAAATCATATTTTTAGTATTTAATTTTATTTTTAATAAAATTAGTTTTCCATTTTATGAGAATCTTTATGAGCAATGTATGTATATCATTTATTTGTTATGCATGGATGTCCGATATTCTGTATAGTATTTAATCTGGTGTGTAGAGTACGGCTTACACACAGAAGATCAAATTTTAGGTTCTTACAGAATATAAGTTTTATGTTCACATTTTAGATGAAAATGGGCATACCATCGGTACGACTGTGACACCGAGTTTTAATAGGCCTGTCTTGGTAACGGGGAACAGATAATAGTGTCGTCTATTGTTCCGACTCTCTGCGCCAGTACACTTTGTGTGTATTGAACGAGACATTTTGGGTAATTAATTTAGTACAGACTACTAGCTATATAAATTAATTCACACCCCAAGATTATTATGAATAGTGCTCATCCTCTTAATTCGGAAATAATTATTGATTTGTATATATTTAATATTCGTTATTTTGATTCAATAGGTGGTGCGATCTTATATGGGTATATATTCTCGATGAGTTGGATAGCGATATTATTTATTTGGCAAATATTAAATATTGATGGAATTCACGTCTCGAAAGATCGGGATTAACGATACCCCCATAAGGATGCTTATAAGTTTTGATCGGACCAAACCCTGTAGGTGGATTTAATTATCCGGCGGTCAAATAAATTAAGCGAAAGGGCTTAAGGAATATGAAGATGCCGATTAAATTAAATTATCAGTAATTAAATTTAATTGGCGGGTAGCGGGAATCTTAACGTGGGGAGAAATGGTAAGCATTTAATAACAGAAGCTCAATGCAAGAAGGTCTTGAGATTATGGGTCAGAGTGCAATTATAGTTCTTTAGTGGTGTGAACTTTAATTCAGTATTTTATGAAAATTGCAGAAATCGCCTGTAGTAATCTGTATTCCACTGGAAGTCTTACTCATAATTACTCTCTAGGTCCCTGCAGTAGCCCTATATATATACGGGTTGGCAGAATCAGCTTTAATGAATTTTCATATAATTCTTGATATATTATTTTTGTCTTTTAAGACTTAAAAAATATATCAGGGATCTGTCGGTACAAGTTCTTAGAGTATCGTAGCCCACACTACGTTCGAAGATCGCATAAGGGAATACGGTAGAAGATTTGACAAGAGCTTCAACTCAGAATCAAGTCGTAGTTGAAGATTAGATCTACAAAAGGTATTCTCCTAAATTAACATTGGTTGCACGGGTTTTATTTTGATCGTTCTTCGTCAAAAGTTTTATCTGGAGCCCGTTTCGGCATTTTTCCGTCCAGTTAATTTTTTACCGAAAATCGTTTTACAAAAATAATGATCTTGGTAGTATTGCCTCCAACACGAACAGCGCCGTTGTCGTGTTGCCAGAAATCCCCATTTTTGGTCCAATTTTTTTAATGGTTTTTGGACAGTATTTTAAGATATGTTTACTGCTATTTTAAACCTAAAAATTGCTCAAAAAATAGACCCAAAAATTGCTCAAAAATTAATCAAAACTGTCGCCGGTGGTGGTTATTTTTAATGATTTTTTCTGCTGATTTTTAACTTGTTTTTACTGTTGTTTTTAATGTATAAATACTGTGGAAAACTCACTGAAATTTTTTTTTTCAAATCTTTAAAAATTTACTGCAATCCGTGGCCCGAAAAAATCCAAAACTACCGCCGGTGCCGCCGTTGTTCTTCGTGTTCTTGAATATATTCAACATGTTCTTAAATAATCTAAACAGATATTTAAAAACAAATAACTAGCTATTACATCAATCTATCGTGATCAACCCCCGTAATTTAAAAATAATAATCATCATACAAACCCATTCAATCAAATATGAATAACAATATGACGATCATAAAATCGAGATGAGAAAGCTTACAAAACCAAGTTAGCACAGTTCTAAAACTACCCGGTCCCAATAAACTGTAAACAAAAAACAAAACAGCATTGATACCAATTGTAGGAGGCAAAACTGCTAAGATCATTATTTTGCAAACTATTTTTGGTAAAAAAATTAACTGAACGGGCAGATGCCAAAATGGGCTCCAAATAAAACTTTTGATGTCGAACGATCAAAATTAAAACCCTTGTAACCAAAGTTAATTTAGAAGAATACCTTTTACCGGTTAAATCTTCAACTATGTTTTTTATTTCGAATTGAAACTCCCATCAGAACTTCTACTGTATTCCTTTATGCGATTCTTGAATGTAGTGTGGGCTACAATCTATCAAGAACTCGTACCGGCAGAACCTAAACAGCTTTAGTCTTAAAAATAAGTTTTGACACTAGTTCAGCCTACCTGCATATTTATAGGGCTACAACAGGGACCTGTGGAGTAATTATGAGTAAGATTTCTAGTGGAACACAGATACCCATCAGCGATTTTCGCAACTAAGAAAACCTCATAGCGGTATCTGTAATTATGGAAATCTTCCAGCGGTTCTGCAATTTTCATAAAATACTGAATTACAGTTCACACCACTAAAAAATTATAATTGCACTCTGACCCATAATCTCAAGACCTTCTTGAATTGAGCTCCTGTTATTAAATACTTAACATTTCTCCCCACATTAAGGTTTTCAATACCCGCCAATTAAATTTAATTACAGACAATTTAATTTAATCGGCATCTTGGAATTCCTTAAACCCTTCCGCTTAATTTATTTGACCGCCGGATAATCAAATCCACCTGCAGGGTTTGGTTCGGTCACAACTTATAAGTTTCCTTAAGGGGGTATAGTCAATCCCGATCTTTTGGGACGTGGATTCCGTCAATAATTAATATTCACCATATAAATAACACCGCTATCCAACTCACTGAGAATATAGACCCATAAAAGATCGCCTCATCTAATGAATCAAAACAACGAATATTAAATATACGCGAACCAATAATAATTTCAGGATTAAGAGCATAAGCACTATTTACAATAACCTTGGGGTGTGAATTAATTTATATAATCAGTATAAAATTAATTATCCCATTGTGTCCCATTCAATACACACAAAGTGTACTAGCACAGAGAGTTAGAACAATAGACGACGCTATTATCTATTCCCCATAACTAAGACAGACCTACTAAAATTCTGTACTACAATCGTATCGAGGATATGTCCATTTCTATCGAAACTGTGAACATAAAACTTATATTCTGCACGAACCTAAAATCTGATCTTTTATGTGCAAGCCGTACTCTACACGCCAGATTAAATACTGTACAAAATATTAGACATCTATTCATAATATTAAAGAAATGATATGCATACATTGCTCATAAATATTTTCATAAAATTGAAAATTAATTTTATTAAAATAAAATTAAATACTAAAAACATAATTTTCAGTTTACCAACCCTAACAGGAACTTCCAACACATGGAATTCTACAGAAGTCTCCAATGGCGCAACCGACACAGCAAACGACACCAACCCAAGTACAACTCGCCTCATATTATCATAAGCCCTCACCCATTGGTACTGGGCGTGAAGTCATCCGGCTTCATTCACAAACAAAATGCTATTCGAAGCGGGTAGACGTTCAGTGCTGACCCATTATCAATAAGGGTAATTGGGACCCATTTTTCTAAACACTTAATGGTGAAATGTAGGTGTTTATTGTGATTCCTTCCTTTCAACGGCAAATCCTTATCAGAAAAGAAAATTACCTCGGGCTCTGCAACCTGCAAAATGAGCCCAATTAACTATTTTGGGGTCGTGTCTATCGAGACGTTTGCTTTATTTAGAACATTCAGCACAGCCTGTTAATGTTTATGCGAAGCCATCAACAAACCCCCAATGCTGATGTTAGCTTGGGTCTTTTTCAACTGCATTAGCACAGCATCATCTTCCTCTTCCTACTCCTTCTCCTTCCCTTTTCCACTTGCTTATCCTTTCTCTAGCTGAGCCAGTTTAAAGTGTCGTCAACTCTTGGTCAGGTGCTCAACACCTTCCTCAGGATCCCATAAACTCGTCATGGTTCTTTCAATTTGTCTAACCTCGACAATGTACAGGGAACTCTCAAATTTTCACAAATCATCTAGATCGTTGCACTCTGGCCTTCCTTTCCTTTCTTCCTCATCTTCAATTTCCCACGTATTGTCTACATCATCCAGCCCCCAAATATCCTCTTCTATGTATCCTACTTACTGGTCACAAGTGGCCTAAAATTCAGTCCATTCATCTCTGTCTGACTTCAACATCGTTCAGCCTAACCTGTAGGACTGCATTTCGTCAACATAGACTTTCTCTTCAAAAAGTTGAGAAAGAGCAACACCATCTAGAACATAACTGAGTCCGTATGGCCGTACCGGGTAATCCAACAGCCAGTGTTTGTCATCATTGCGTTCCTCCTGGTTGTTTGCCTGAACCACTATTTCATATCCATCCCAGGCTACGTCGTGCCACTCTTCCATTTCCCATCCGTTCTTGGTCATAATCAATGAACAAGACGACTGATCTATAGTAGCTAGGACATGCGGGCACAGTAAATGTGCCGAGCAGATATAACAGTTGGGGTCTTCTGGTTGCCCCAAATAGATATAGTTTAATCTGGCCTACTTAGCATGATTCGACAATGGATTGGTTGTGACATTCCGCTTCTGAACAATAGAGGGAGGTGAAATGACCTTGTTGTCTATGTGATCTTGGATTTCATGGCGGAGTCTTAGGCAATCATCAGTCAAATGCTCGTGGCTCTGGTAGAATGCACAGTATTGAGAATGGTTGTATCTTGGTGGCAAGGGGTTCGGTAGCGACATTGGATCAAAAAGTTTTATCAGCCCCTTCTCGACAAGTCGATTCAGGGCTGTAGACAGAGATATATTGAGGGGAGTGAAGACTCTCCTCGCCATCTTTTGCTACTGTGCTTGGTTATTTCTGGGTCGTGTAAAAGATGAGGGGTTTGGCTATTCGGACTAAGGGTTCAAAAGGTTCACTACATTTGACCAGGAAATAAGATTTGCAGAGGGGGTAGGTTGGTTTTGATTCGGGTTATTTGTAGGGTAAGGTCTTCTCTGTTTTTTACTCAGCTTAGCTTTCTCTATGTCTCCCGACTGAATTGCAACTTCAATCTGAACCCTAGTGTCGAATAGTTATTCATAAGTGGAGAGCGACTGTGTGATCAAATAGCTCCCCAATAATTCTTACCTGCTCTTTGTTTGTCGGCCGATTACTCATTTTAGTTGTCTTTCCTCTTCTTCAGGTCAGGAAATCCACAAACGATTCCCGGCCCTCTTGTCGGGTGGTTTCAAGTTCTCGAGTGATTATGTCTAATTGGATGTTATAGCTATACTAACTGACAAATGCTGTGGCGATATCTTCCCATGCTATGATCTTTGCAACATCGAGAGAAAGGAACTACTTTTGGGCTGCCCCTGAAAGAGATCAGTGGAATAGCTGGGCTTTTAACTGATCATCGATCCTCATGGAAGAGAGGGTACTAATGTACATTCTCAAATGAATCCGAGGATCTCTGGTACTATTAAACTTCTCTATTTTCAGCATCTTAAACTTATTGGGGAGCTTGGAATCTGGGAATAGGCACAAGCCTCCCACATCCAGCATATACTCCTCCACGCCTATTGCCTTTCTCAACTCATTTTCCATCCTATGAATCTTTTCTACCAGCGTAGATTCCCTAGATTGGGCCATATTTTCCTCTTCTACCATGACCTGGTGAGGAACTTAGAGTGGTATGGTAACCTGTGGTCCATCGTAACCTTGATTATCATCCCAGAAATCCTCTCCATTTTCATTCAGAACATCTTGATGTTCACTTACACCCGAAAAGCAAACCTAAATCACCCGAATCTGTGTCTGACACTGAATCTAGGCTTAAGTTTATTGCTCAACTGCTCTCTGTATCTTAGAAATTGCCCTCATCAGGGCTGCCAAGTTCATGCCATTCTTTGCCATCTCAGACGGTTCCACTATCTGTTCAGATACCCTATAAAGTCTTCCTGTTACTGATCTGGCCTAAACACACACTGGATGCAGTTGTTCCGACTCAGTGATCTAAAATTGGAACAAACCTGAACACCCGAGAAGAGAGAAGCAAGCATCAAAAACTTCTCGGATAAATCCCCGATAAGAGATGGCAGAACAACTGATTGCGAGAAGCGAAATAGAAGAATGCCCCATCCGGGTCCAGACTGACAAAAAACTAGAAAGCACAGCTCCCGAAAACCATACTCACACTAAACAAAGGAACACCCTGGATAGAGGTTTAACCAAAGGTTTTACAGGAGAAACCGGACAGCACTCCAAGAGAAAAATAGATCTAAACCAAATGAAACCTTAAGCTAAAACCCAGACAGGAGTCCGAGAAAGGAAGCAAGCCTAAACAAAATCGAGGGTGCTAAATTGACACCCCAGGTAGAACCTCCAGGAGAGAGAAAGCTATCCTAAGCTAACATCAGGGGCCTCAACTAAAACCTGGGCAAAGCCCCAAAAAGAAAACCAAGGTCCTAAAATAAACCAAGGTTAAGTCCAAAATTTGGATAAGAACCCAAGAGGGTAATAATTTTAAAATGAATAAAGGTTCGAAGCAAACCCAGGCCGAATCCCATGAGAGAAACTATCCTAAGCCAAACAAACAAGGAAAGGTCCTAAACAGACACAAACAAAACATGTAACTAAATAAAAACATTTAATCCTACCGGTTACATACCTAATGGGGGGTTCGAAGCTACTATATGCAGAAAAGGTTGGTTTGGTCAACACTCTGGGTACCTTTTGAATAGAGTCAAGAATATACCTCCCATGCTTGGTGTGATACAGGACATGATCTAACGGTACGCAATAACTCTTTTGCCGCACCTAAAGGAGCGTACGGCCAAAAGACTTGCTCGCCTCCCTGATATAGCCCTGAGACAGTAAACTGACTGAGGTATCGGGTCGACCAAGCAGAGGGCTGAGAATAATGCAAAATGTGTGCGAGGATGCAAATAAAAAAGTCAGATTAAAAACCAATGATGTTTTCGAGTTTATCCCTCCTATTTGTTTTAAAAACAATCCCTAGCGGAGTCGCCAGAAAATACTATGGCGCCGAAATTTTGGGTTTAAGGTCAAAAATGGAGAATTCAAGAGTTATTTTGAAAACTTTTAACACCTTGAAAACCAAATGATTTTGAAAACCCTTTTATCGAAAAATAGAGTCTCTACATGGTTTTTGAGAAAAAACCAAAAAAAAAAACAAAAATGAGTCACTGATCTTTAAAACGTTTAACCAAAGAAAAATATGAGTTTAGGAGCTAAGGTACGAATCGAAAAATGTGTTAGGCACTCCATTCGCCCAACCGTAAGGTTGGCCTTTACTAATCATCATTAGTTCTTAATTATATTTCTCAAATGCATGTAAGTCTAGAAAGTGGAGGCAAAGAAAGAATATCTAAAATCAAGTAATGAAAATACATAATCTAGCATATAAACACACCAAAATGGAAACCAAGTGTAAAAGGGACCTTAAATCCTAAGCATGCAAGATCAAACTAAAGGATACATGGTGAGAACCGCATGTGATGACTATAAGGTGCAATCAATTAAGCTAAACTAACAAGCCCTAATCATAATACTAAATAAGCATAACATGATTCTAAGCTAAAATAAAGCAATTCTAAGAGTTTTGAACCTCAACCATGCTGATAGAAACTACAGATAGCATATTAGACATCATACATAATACTTTAACAACAAAATCAGGATACTGGAATAGAATTAAGCTTGCTAGAAATGAATGAAAGTTGCGACCGTAACATATGAAGGCCGCGGTTACAAATAAATTGGGCCAAAAGTGCACGGGTGCAACATTGATTGTTGCGATCACAGAGGTTGTAGGCACTGTTTTGCTAAACTTTAAAGAAACTGTGCACTGAGTGTAGGTGTGGGTGTGGGTGTGGGTGTGGAATATACTTACAACATGGGACAGAATCTGTTTCAGGATACTTCGATTGAAACCACAATAAAAAGATATGAGTACTTCAATATTTGATTAAACTCTTGAAATTAAACATGCTTACAATTCATCAAATTAGAATTAACAATTGATCATGTGAATGAGATAGTTGAACCTAATGATAGAAAATTAAAGAATTGACATGCAATTCACGAATTGATGTTCAAATTCTAACCCGACCTCTCCACATGAGTAATGAATGTGGAGAGAGAAATATCGGGCTTCCAACAGAACACCTGAAATACGACAATTCGGGCGTGTCCTCAAGTCGTGTGGATCAATGCTCGTTTGTCCGTCCTTGGAAAGTGCTCCAATACCAGTTCTCGGGAAGTAAGAATGTATCACGATAAGGGTCAACAATGCGGCAAAGTATCGGTGTACTTGAATTGTCCTCCCAAAATCGTACCAAAGGTACATTTATATAGAATATGCCAACCAATAAGGTGTTGACACGTCCAAGCTCAGACTGGGCTCACAAAGGTTGCGGTGGCCACCTTCAAAGGTTGCGACCGTAAAAAATTTTAGGGTTTCCAAGATATTCATGTTTCGGTCGTGATAATCAACATTATAGTTGCAAGGTTCAAACGTTGTTGGTGTAATTACTTGGGCTCGTGAACAACCAGGTCGTAAGGTTTGAAGGTTGAGGCCTCAAGATTCAAGAGTTGTGATCTTGCGATTTAATTTCACGGAGTAATGGATTTGAATTTCTTTCCGACGATCGTTTAGAGACATCACCCCCCTGATTTTCGTCATTGGACACAACCAGATAAGCTTAAGATTCGGTGGGGTCAAATTTGGGTGTCTACATCATCCATTTTTTTTTTGCTTAAATCATGTTCTAATCAATGGATCTTGGCAGTTTAGCCTCCAATATTGAGTATCCTTCATCACCTCCTCTTACAAAGAAAAGATTCGTCCTCCCGCTGGTCGGTCTTCATTGCCATTCTTAGCGTTCCCAGGTCTTACTCTGTTGTTTGGGCCTCCCTAGAGCCTTTAGTTCTTGTTGAGCGGTGGCCTTCCTCTTCTGTTCTGCTGATTGATCACCAGCCTGGTAGCTTGAACTGGTTGTGGATAGTTTGACGGCTGGTTTTAGGGCTCTCCACTACTATGGTTGGTTACCCAAATTCCTTTGTCCTAGGCATAGACACTCAAACTTCCTATATCCCGGTTGGTGGCACTCATACCAAATTATTGTAGAGAACTTCCTTGATCGTCCCTACCTGTCAGCCTGGTGGTAGGGTTTCTTGAAAATAAATCCTCGATTGGTTCTCACGGGTTCTCCGTGGCTAGTGTTTCCTTTCTTCTAATTCTAGATCTTCCTCGAATTAGCCAAATTAGTCTCTTCGAGCAAGGCAGCTCATACTACTTGCATATACGTCAGAAGTTGTAAGTAGATGACCCTCGCCAGAATCGATGGCTCCAAACCCCATTCGATCTTTCGGACTTTTGATTCCTCATTCGGTACAATAGCTACAGCAAATCGATTTAATTTCTCAAAGCGATTGATGTATTGAGTTACGATCATAAATCCTTGTTTCAGCTCCAAGAATTTTCTGATCTATCCCTGATGGAAAGGAGCGGAGAAATACTTCTCCAAAAATAACCCTTCAAACTGGTCCCAGGTCAAAGCTACCACATCCTGAGTGTTGTCGATCATAGACCACCAATGGTCTGCTTCTCCCTCCAACAAGTGAGCTGCTAGAGCTACCCGATCTGCTTCATCTTGTGCTCCCATCTAGTTGAACAGCTTCTTAACGGCCCTCAGCCATTCTTCTGCTACTCTCGGCTCACTCCTTCCCTAAATGTGGGGGCTCACTGTCTTCCAAGCTCCGATAGGAATCACACTCTATCACATACATGGGGGCAGTTTATGCTAGTGGCGAGTTCTCGTAAGACTTAGGTTAACCCTGGTGCTTCATCATCTATGGGTCCATTGGTTTGTCGTTGATGGTTTGGTCGTCTACCCACCATCCTAGATAAAAAGAAAGGGTAGTGTTATGGTTTGTGGGTTATTTTAATTATTGATTATTTTTATGTTTTGGGATCTTGTGGAGTTAAGTTTGAGATTGTCTTAGCAAGCATTAAGCGTAAGATAACTTGTGAAAATTTTTAATAACAACACTTGTATTTCATATCATTCAAGTTCAGGCACGTAGTCAAAACAAGGCTTCAAAAGGTTCACAAAAGATACATACGACATCAAAAGAAAAGAAAATATACAATGCATCGCTTGCAAGAACCTGTCTAAAACAAGTGCGAGCAGAACCAACGGACGAGAGTTTCACGTTCCCATGTCACCTCATAAATTCCATAGCATCGCCATTACATCTCCACATGCCAGATGTCTGCCGGTCCCACGCGAGCTTTGTCAGTGATTTCTACCGGGATCTCTTCGTATGTCTCGGGGTTGCTGAAGTCAAGTGTTGGATTGTGCGGGTCAAACAATCCCTCTCTCATCTCGAGGTCTGCGTTTGCATCCACTTAGTGCTAAGCATGACTCCAAGTCGATCTTTGAATCCCGGTGGTACTCTCAGACGAAAAGTGGTCTCGCTGCACCTCTCTAGAATCTTCAGGGGACCCGTGAAAAGAGGAAAAGCTTTGGGTTTTCTCCATCTTTGAATCCTCTCATGGCAGATCCTAACATATACACACTCCCCAACTTGATAATCTCGACGGTACTCTTGGTGGCTATGATAGATGGCTGCGTCCGCGACCTCATCTTCATCTGAATCTGGCGGTGGTGCCTCTATCGAGTCATTAAGAATGGTAATCTCTCTTTCTTCCTCGTTGTCGTCGTTGTCGTCCTCGCCTTCTTCTGCCTCTTCCTCCACGTTGACTTACTAGTCTTCTGGAAATATCTAGGCCAAAGGGATAGCATCAATAGGGTCCTACTCCTAAACAGGTACCTCTTCAGGATCCTAGTCTTCTGATTCTAACGCTGACCACGATCCTTCCTCGGGTTCTGAACCGGATGCCATCCTAAGAAAAAATCAGGGAGAAAAACTTAAGGTAGGGATTTTAAGTTATTAGAATTATAAATGTTAAATTAAATAATATACACACTCTACAGAGCTTCTACGCTACAGAACTCGTAGTTTTTCATAACCCAAGGCCTAAAGGTTCATTAGACCTAGGCTCTGCTACCAAGTTGTGACGCCCCGACTTCTGGGCATGTCAAGACATATATAAGTATAAAATAAAAATTACTCTAGTGATTCATTCATAGATATTCATTATAATAATACATTATTGAGTTTCGAAACGCTGGCCAAAAATACACAAGCATTACAGTTTCGCAAAGGAGATTACAAAAATTACAAAAAAAAAAAAGAACGTTCTAAAACTATAAAGAAAGAAACAAAAATGACAGGGCTCCTCATCTATGCTTCGCTCAGGTCTGCTTGCTCCAGAAACTCACCCTGGTCAATGTACTCTTCTTCATAAATAGCTCCTTCCTCTTCACCTGTGGCATGAAGCCATGAGCCATGAGCCAAAACCCAGAAGAAAACTCTCTAAACCCACTAACCAAACTCGCGGCACAAAATCACCAAAACTTATTCCATATAACACTTAGTGCATTAATATATCAAGAAAACGGGCAAATTTGAAAGATATAAATATAGTAAGTAAATATGAAGCAACTAATCATGCATGGAATGTAATGACAAATTCAATGCAAGTGCCAAACTCGACCATACTCTAAGAACAGAAACATGAATTCCACGCCAAGAATTACAAGAGTAGACTTTTGGACAATTGAATACTAAGCCATCATTCGGTTCCTTGTTGTGAATAATAACCACGTCACCTAGTTAAATACCGCAACTATTTTATTCAATCACAACGGCGTGGGATTGGAGGACTTATTGTCATTGCCTCGAGACTTATTGCCGTTGCCCTGATCACTGAATTAGCCCACCCTTAAGACCCGTGATTCCTTCGCCTAGTGTCAACCCAAAGTCTAAAGCACACAAAGCAGAATGCTAGCGACGAACCCTTAGTGCCTAACAACTTTCCATCATAATCATTTTCCATAAACTGGGAAATTCATCCCAAAACATTTCATAAATACTGGCACACCAAGGACGCCCTAGACCCAGAACCAAAGGGGTGATAACTCCAAGACACTCCCATACGCATGATAACACAACAGTACTGACTTGTACAAGATGGATCTTAATATGCTTCGAATGCAACATGACAATGCTCATGATATTACAACATATATCCCAAAGTACAACTAACCATAGTATGATATACAACTAGGCCTGACAAGATGTACAAGTGTTTTAAAGCACATGGTACAACCAAATAAAGCATGAGTACAATAACTCAAAGCATAAGGTTTAACTTTTAAAAGTATGGTTCGAATCTCATGGCAAGATCATTTTTCATCATACAATGATATTAAATCCTTATTCACATCTTTTAAATCAAATTAACCATGTAAATCATTTCAAACAATAAGAGCATGCTTCACCAAATACTTAACACTTAACTAGTTAACTTTCAACTACTTAATTGTAAATTACAGCAACGTTTTCAGGTACTTATTCTTCGACTTAACTTCTTATTTTTGGTCAAAAACTAGATACAAATATTCTCTACAACTTTCATAAAAAACACTTTGACTAAATCCTAAATAAACTAAGTGGTTTAGCCTTCGCAAGCGAAAAAGGTTAAGCATTACTTAGAAATTTACTCAAAGATTGGTCTATGTTGGTCTCGGGTTTGGGTATCAACATATATCCTTTCAAGCTCAATTTTGGAAATGTTTTAGTTCCATATGTCTTTTACAATTCTCATGAAGAGTGCTTAGGGTGATTTTTAGGAAAAAAATGAAAAAATAACTTGATTAAGAAAATGTGTCCAAATAGCGTCATAACAATCAGCAAAGGTGCTTAGGGTGATTTTTAAGAAAAAAATGAAAAAATAACTTGATTAAGAAAATGTATCCAAATAGCGTCATAACACTCAGCAAAGGTGGGTTTTCAACAGAAACTATAGAGAGTTCAAAAATCATTTGGGAGACCAAATAGAGGCTAATGGACCTAATATTTGGACAGCATATATACTGAAATATCTTTAACATTTTTCATGAAGACCACTTTTGGAATAGGTTATTAAAATAGAGATTTTGGGCTACACAAAGATGTGACAGAAAGGCATTTTGGTCACTAAACATGAATAAAGAGTTACAGAGGGGTTTTGACCTTTCCAATCTCAACCAAAGAGGCTCATTGTTGGTGGGTAGCTAAATAAACATGTTGGCTACAATTTTCATGAAGACACCTAAGCTCAGTCCATATTTGAAAATATGGTTTTTAGCTCCACAACACAGACTGGTCTCAAAACGACATGTTTTGGTAGAAAAGCTACCTCTCGAGTTTCATGCATTCAAATCAGTTCCAACCAATTTTAAATGAAAGATAACACAAAAATATAAGTTTGAACATAAAGTACACAATCAGAAGATTTTTTTAGAATTAGTTATGATTTTTCAAAAATCAGTACATGTAGTTAAAAATTTCTAATCTCAGACACTGTTGTGATCTAACATCCTAACATGGTGCATGTCATGTTTCAGCTCATTGTTTGCATGCATGATTTGAGTACTCAAATGTCAAAACCCCATAACTTAAATATATCATGAAACTCAAAGAAAACAACATGCAAACTGTCACGACCCATTTCTAAGAACGGCGTCTGTGACCGGCCAGTGAGTTAAAAACCCACCCAAGACCTCTATCTTTCTTTATTTTTCATACAATCTCATTCTGTCATTCCAATTTTGAAACAAAAGTAAATCATTCATTGAAAGGAATTACTTCCCTTAAACATTCCCAGCAATCTCATTTCAAAAATTTTCAGAGCTTGCTAACTGTGTGTTTAATATGACGAGATACAGGAATTGAAAAATAATAATTACAAATAAAACTATGAATAATTTAAACTATCTTTTTTCAGCTATCGGTTCCACCATGCATTCAAGCATCACTTGAAATTGTTTAATATCCATTAGCAAAGCTAGTGTGAGTGTATAAATATCTGAATTATTATTCGCTTTCTATTTTTAGAATGATATCTGAATAAACGATTCTGCCAGTAATCCGGGAAGCTACCCCGCAGTGGAAAATATCATTTCCTAGTCACCTGGCCGTGACCCGCCGCCCTTATTACATCACTTCACTGGTATACTTTATCGTCCCCCAGCGGTCGAGACACCGTTTATACTATCATTTTTGCCTTTATAACATCACATTTTTATAATTATTTAAACAATATACTTGTGGTGCACCTCAAAATCATTATAAAACAGTACTCGAAAGCTCAACTAACCTAGATATCATAAGACCCACATGTCGTTTGCAGAAGTCAGTAAATTTTACTTAATAATTCCAAATCTAAACAAAATAAAAAATACAAACTTCAGTACGATGTTCATACTTTTGTTCATTTTAACAAAAACTCAATTAATCTTCTTTATCTTCTTACCTCTCTAAAAATTATAATTAATACTTATTCTAACAAATTCTTTATGCTTACATCAAAATAAAATGTTTAATTTCAGTATAAAAAGAAAAATCTTTTTATCTAAACTTCAAGAATTTAAAGATAAAACTAAAATACTTATTTTAAAATAACTATAAACTTAGTTTAAGCTAAATTAGCTTTAAAATAATAAAAATCTTTATTTTATCTTTTCAAAAGAAGGTTTGAGTTAAAAATTCCCATATTTCATTTTATATTCTTATTTGCTTTGAAATCTAATTTATTGAGTTTCTAACCTAATTTGATCTTTTTATAAAACTAACACATAAAATTTTTTATCTAAATCCTATAGTAATCAAAATCAATCTTTTTGGAATTATGTTTATTTTAAGTTTTTAAAACTTTGTTTTAATA
>JAULJZ010195232.1:0-15471 GCA_032270985.1 Heliamphora pulchella | reverse complement strand
TTCACCTGCTGCCCAAGAGCTTTCCCCAGCATCTGAGCAAATTCTTCCTCCTCCAGCCGAAGAAGTGGGCACTTCTGTGCAGACCACTGAGCAATTTCTTGTGGAGCCTTAGGCTCTTTTTGCTCTGTTTTTGTATGGCCTTAGCGCCTAAGTTAACTTTGTCTCTTTTTTTGTTGTTGATGCTTGTACTGCCCTTAAGGGCTTTTAACTGTGGCTTCAAGGGTTGTAACCCCTCATTATTTAATGAAAATCTCCCTTTATCCTTTGTTTTTGAACTGCTTCACGTATGTAAATACTAGACTTAGCCTTTTCAGACTTAAGTTGTTTTGAGACTAAGTTTTTTGGCCTTGATCTCTTTTAGGCTGCTTTGTTTTCTTTGCATAGGATTTGAACTTTCATACTAAGGGCTAAATCTGCTCGGATTAACTTTGAACTTCGCCTTTTTAGGCTTTTCCTTCCCTAGTATGGGATTAACTTTCATACTGGGAGTTGTATTAGTTCGGATTGCTTTCGAACTTAGCCTTTTTAGGCAGTATATCCGAACT
Organism: Heliamphora pulchella; assembly: GCA_032270985.1. Lineage (NCBI taxonomy): Eukaryota > Viridiplantae > Streptophyta > Magnoliopsida > Ericales > Sarraceniaceae > Heliamphora > Heliamphora pulchella. Next base: position 14,926 of record JAULJZ010195232.1, on the reverse strand, counting down.
AAGTATGGGATTAACTTCCATACTAAGGGTTAATTTAGTTCGGAGTAATTTCGAATTTTGCCTTCTTAGGCTCTTTCTTCCTAAATATGGGATTAACTTTCATACTAAGGATTAAATTAGTTCGGATAACTTTCGAATTTAGCCTTTTTAGGCTTTTTCTTCCTAAGTATGGGATTGACTTCCATACTAAGAGTTAATTTAGTTCAGATATACTTCGAACTTAGCCAATTCGGGCCTTTTCTTCCTAAGTATGGGATTGACTTCCATATTAGGGGCTAAATTAGTTCGAATAACCTTCAAACTTACTGATTGGAGGATATAGTTCTTGATGTTTTTCCCAGATTTTTGTAAAGAAAAAACTTTGTATTAAAGATGGATAATTTGAAAGGAAAAACTCTTGCCAAGCAACGATGTTTTATTGCCAAGCTAAAAAATTACAGAGAACTGAAAATTAAAAAATAAAATTTACGCAAGTTATTTGCGTTCCACGGCCTAGGGATGGCCTTGCCATTCATATCTCGTAAGTTGTAAGCTCCAGTGCCTGCCTTAGAGGTGATCTTGTAAGGGCCCTCCCAGCTCGGACCGAACTTTCCATGAACTGGGTCTTTCATGTGACTGAGAACTTTTTTCAGGACTAGATCTCCTTTACCGAACTCGCGATGTTTGACCATTTTGTTGTATCCTCTTGCCAAAATTTGCTGGTAGGTTCAATTTAATGGTTGCCACTGCTCTTCATTCTTTGGCTAGGTCTAAGTCCATGGCCAAGACCTGTGCGTTTAATTTGGGCGTGTTGACTTTTGTTTGGATTGTTGGCAATTCGACTTCTAGTGGTATAACTGTTTCTACACCATAGGCTAGGAAAAATGGGATTTCTCCTATGGACCTTCTTGGGGTTGTTCGGTACGTCCATAAAACTGAAGGGAGTTCTTTTACCCATCTTTACTTGGCAACATCCAACCTCTTTTAAAACCCATCAATAATGGTTTTGTTTGTTGCTTCGACTTGCCCATTGCTCTACGGGTAGACCGGTGTAGGGAAATAATTCTTGATTTTCAGACCTATGCAAAAGTTCTTGAATACCGAACTGTCGAATTGAGTTCCGTTATCAGAAATAATTTCTTGGGGTATTTCGAACCGAGTAACAATATTCTTCTATGTGAACCTTTTGACATCAATATCTCTAATGTTGGCCAAAGGTTCAGCTTCGACCAACTTGGTGAAATAGTCTGTGGCTACAAGTAAGTATTTTTGGTTCCCTGTGGCTCTTGGGAAGGGGCTTACTATATCGAATCCCCATTGTGCGAAGGGCCATGGGCTTGATAGTGGTGAGAGATCTTCAGTGGGCACATGTTTATTCGGGCTAAACATTTGAACTTTTTGCACTTTTGGACATATTGCTCTGCATCTTTCTGCATACAGGGCCATCAATAGTTCTAAGAGATCGCTCGGTGAGTTGGGGACCTTCTGCCTGTGTGGCAGCCACAAATCCCTTCGTGGATCTCAAATAAAAGATCTTGAACTATGTTCAGGTGCACGCAAAATAGGTAAGGGCCTATGAAGGATTTTTTTGTAAAGATCCCCCGAACTCGAGACCCAGAACTGGGCTACCTTTTTTCGTATTTCTCGAGCTTTCTTCTGGTCGAAAGGAAGCTCATCCATGGTTAAATAGTCCCTTATGGGATCCATCCAACTCGATCCCCAGTCTAAGCATATGACCTATCCTTATTCGAGGGCGAAGGTACTTGGCTGTTGGAGAACTTCCACAGTGATCATTCGCTTATCCCCGAGATTTATTACTAAAGCGAGGCAAGCCTATGAGTCTGCATGACTATTTTCTTTGAAGAAGAGCTGTGTAATATCGTGGTGTGCTATACCCTTGGCCAGTTGTTGAGCCATCCGAACATACGCCAACATCCTGTTGTCCCTTGCGGCATACTCTCCTTTGAATTGGTTGATAACCAATTGTGAATCATAAAAGATTTTTACCTTCTGAGCTCTTAGTGCTTTGATAACATGAAGTTCAGCTAGAAGGGCTTCATATTCTACCTCATTATTTGTGGCTTGAAAGTCTAGCCGAATTTCTCTTTCTATGAGGGCCCCTTCAAGGCTATAGAGTACAATGCCTGCTCCTGCTCTCTTATTGCACGACAAGCCCTCCACATATAATTTTCATGTAGTATCTGATTCTCCTTTTTCTTGGGTAAGTTGTTCGTCGTCTTGCCTCCCATTGTTAGCCAAACATTCTTCCTAGCTGAACTCAGCAATGAAGTCTGCCAAATCCTGCCCTTTTATGGCTGTTCTTGAGGAGAATGTTATGTCATGCTCTCTGAGCTCTATGGCCAATCTCGTAATCGTTCCTGAAAAATTTGCCTTTCGGAGTAAGGCCTAGAGAGGGTATTCAGTAATTATATTGATCGGATGAGCTCTGAAGTAGTGAATCAACTTTCACGATGCGGTGACAAGAGCTAAGGCCAATTTTTCTAGGGGCAAATACCTTGTTTCTAGGTCAATGAGAACTTTGCTCACATAGTAGATTGGTCTCTAGACTTTGTCTTCTATCTTCAAAAGAACAGTATTGACAGCCCGAATTGATACTGCAAGGTATAAAAACAGTGTTTTACTGCTGCTCGACACTATCAGTAATGATGGGGATGAGAGATATTGCTTCAGTTCGGTGAGTGCTTGTTCACTTTTCTTATCCCAAATGAATTGGTTTACCCACTTCATTGCCTTGAAGAATGGGTAGCACCGATCAGATGCTCAGCTAATGAACTAGTTGAGTGCTGCAGCCATTCCAGTTAGCTTCTGGTCCTATTTCAAATTTTGGGGACTCCTTAGCTTTTGAATCGCTGAGATCTATTTGGGGTTCACCTCTATTCCCCTGTGAGTCACTAAGAAGCCTAAGAACTTCTAAGAGCTTACCCCAAATGCACACTTAGAAGTGTTGAGCCTAAGTCTGTAAGTTTTGAGGATCTCGAAGGTCTTACTTAAGTCGTCTAGGTGTATATTCAGGTGTCTGGTTTTTACCACCATGTCGTCGATGTAATCCTCCATAGTTCTGCCGATCAAATCTCCGAACATCTTTGTGGCAAGCCTCTGGTAAGTGGCTCCTGTATTCTTAAGTCCGAACGGCATTACCCGATAGTAGTATATGCCCCGAGGGGTGATGAAGGCTGTCTTCTTCATATCCCCTGTACGCATCTAAAAAACTCAATCGTTCATGCTCTACTGTTGAGTCGATAAGTTGGTCTATTCGGGATAAAGGGAAACAATCTTTGGGGCAGGCTTTATTCAGGTCGGTGAAATCAACACACACTCACCACTTTTCGTCCTTCTTCTTGGCTACCACTGTATCGACCAATTAGGTCGAATAGTGGATCTCTTTGATTGCTTCTGCTTCTTTCAGGCGCTGAACCTCCTCTACTACTACCATGGAATTGTGTGGGGACAGATTTCCTAAGCTTTTGCATTACCGACTTCCTCATGGGAATAACATTTAGCTAGTGACTGATCACTTCGGGGTTTATTCCTAGCATCTTATAGGGTGTCCACACAAATACCTCCCTATTGTCCTTTAAGAACTTCATTAGGTCGTCCTCCTCTTGTTCAAGCATGCTCGTCTTGAGCAGAAATACCGATCTTGGTCCTCCGAAGAGATGCTAACGTTCTTCAAATCTTCGACCACCTTCTATTTGGCTGTTCAGCTACAATCGTAGATGGTAGGCCCATCATCTACCTCGATGGTTTTTACTTTGAGATACTGTTCTTTGTCTTTCATCGTAACTGGAAAGCATTGGCCTGCTATGTGCTGATCTCCCATAATCTCAACTACCTCTCCCGCCATATGAAACTTGAGGGTTTGGTGGAAAGTTAAGGGAATAGCACCCAAGCTGTGTATCCAAGTCCTTCCTACTATAGTATTATAAGTAAAAGGCTGATTGATAACTAAGAATTTAGTATTTACCGTCGTAGGCCCTGCTTTCACTGGCACGGTTATCCTTCCTACTGGCCACACAAGGTCTGAACCAATACCGATTAGTGGGGTCATACACTTCTTGAGTGCTGAGTCTTTTAGACTGAGCTTCTGGAAGAGACTATAGTACATAATGTCAGTAGAACTCCCTTGGTCCACTAGGATCCTCATTACGTCATAATTGGCGATGCGTAGAGTCAGTACCAAGGTATCATTGTGAGGGCATTGTATTCCCATAAGGTCATCATCTGAGAAGGTAACTCCTTGCATTTGGTTCTGGCTAAGGTTCTCCTTGGTTCTTCGGCGTTTACCCTCACCCACCTTCATAATGTTGGCTAGGGTCTTAGCCTGATACCGTATTACTACTCAGGTGATCAGCTCAGCAGTGCCGTGAATCATCTTTACCACCCCGAGAGGGGCATCCTTTTGCTCGGGTATTCTGTCTTGCACTTGTGGCCTTTTTTCCTGGGCAATCTTCTCAATATCAATGAACTATAGGAGATGCCCTGCTCGAACTAGATCTTCCAGATACTTTTTGAATGTTTGGCACTCCTCAATCAGATGGTCATGATCTCGATGGTAATGACACTTTCTCTTCAGGCCACGTCTGTTCGAATCGCCGATCAACATAGGCGGCCACTAAAAGTAGGGCTTGTCTTTTATCTGGTCTAGGAGTTTGTGTAGAGACTCTTTGAACATTGTCTACAGGGCTTCATAAACTGTTGACTCCTTTTTCTCTTGGGACTCCTTCTTGGACTTCTGGTCTTTTCGTCCCTTTTCCTTCTGCTCTGCTTGCTTGACTGACGCTACGCTCTGCTAGATTTAACTTATATCCTCTTCAACTTATAGCTATTCGTGTGTTTGGCTTAATTTTTTTTAAATTTTTTTATTTTTTATTATTTTTGTAAAAGGTAAATAAAAAAAGCTATAAAAAAATCTAATTGATTACATGTTAAATAAGTTAGCTTTTAAGAGACTTTAAAAGAAAATTTTAAGAATGTAAACGAAACAGCGACTAAATAAAAATACTAATTATTGTTTAATAGGCTATAAATAATGAATAAAATTTTATTAATATATATGTAAAGTGTATTAATATTTGTGAAAATAATAAATTTTCTTTAAAAAAATATATATTAATATTAAATATCTTATATTCCCAGCACTATATCATCCAGCGTTTAGTAAGTTGTGGTTAGTTTATATCCAATAATAAGTAATGTATAAATATTGAAAATAAAATTATTAGATATTTTTGGAGTACTATGTAGGTGATACCACGTAGCATTTTTAATAAATAAATTATGACAACCTACATAATGTAGGTCACCCTTTGTCTCCTTACCGTATAACAAAAGTGAGTCATCATATTTCTACCGTAAAATTTATCATCACCATATTGTGTGAAAGTATTACGTGAACTTACCACATGTTACTCCGAGAGCACTGAATAATTAATCATGAAATTCAGATATTTGAATATTATAAACAATAATGGTAGGATTACCAACTTAGTTTACCAAATTAATATCTCAAGTGATGTGCCATCTAACAAAAGTAATGTAGGTCACCCTTTGTCTCCTTACCGTCTAATAAAAGTGAGTCATCATATTTCTACCGTAAAATTTGTCACTACCATATTATGTAAAAATATCACGTAAACTTACCACATGTTATTCCGGGAGTACTGAATAATTACTCATGAAATTCAGATATTTGAATATTATGAAAAATAATGCTAGGATGACCAACTTAGTTTACTAAATTAATATCTCAAGTGATATGCTTTAATCATAAACATTGATGTAATGGGTTTCACATAAATTCTATTTAAACTCAATGCTTGTAATTGTGTCAAATCATTTGAAATATTGGGGGTGCTTGACAAATTAAGCTACTGCTAATAGTTTTTAACTTCATGCTACTAATTTTAATTATAAGTTATAATTTTCTTCAACTACCTACAACTTTTTCTACAAATTATAATTATTTTTTTCTATTTTAGTCACAACTTATAATCTTTATAAATACTCACAACTTATATTATAAGTTATAATCTATAAATTAATAGTTTTAACAATACCAAATACCTCCATTAATTTGATAAATTAAATTGGTCATCCTACTAACAATGGATTGATCTGGTTGGTGTCTTGGCTATAATGAAGGGTCCGATTGATAACTAACTTAAACGTTAGATTTTTTTGTGTGCATTTTTAGTTAAAAAGTTAAATTTGGTTTAAAATAGATTGTTTGGTAACATAACTTTTTAAGTTAGCTTTTTTGAAATTAGTTATTTGGGTAAAAAACTAATTTTTTGCTTTTTATTTAAATTGGACAATTTTATTATTCTATATATTTGATATTAACAATTATATGTAGTTAATAATGATAGTAAATAAGTTATAAATGAGAGTTATTACTATATTTTAAAAGTGATTAGAGTTTGAATAGAATATTCTAAGAATTAATATTCTGATTTAACTTTTTTGCCAAATCGATCATATTTTTATTTTTTTGCCCTTTTAACCAAAAAACCAAAAAATTAAAATTGCCAAATGAGTCCGAAATCATCCCTCATATTTGGATCCCCGAGAATCACGTAGCAAAACCCAGGAGTTTGTAGCCCACACCAGCACATTGGTAATTGGTAAATGGGCTAAACTAGCCCACAGAGAGCTTTATGGACCCAAAACCAAGGAGTTTTTAGCTCACGATTAGACTTAGAGTTAAGTAAATTGAAATATTCCTTTGCGGCCCATATAATATATCCAATTGATCCAACCTTAGAAGGCCTGACAATGAACAAGTCCGATGTGAAAATAAATTAGCTTGTTCACAAAAAAATGTAGAAGAATAGGTGAAGTAATTGGTCCGAATCCTATGATTTTCTCGAATTTTTTATTAAAACGGTCTAGTTTTTGTTCTCAATATTTTAGAGCTGTTATATATGATTTAATTCTCGATTTTTATCAAAAAAAAATTAATTCTAACCAAATCAGACCGTTTTTTAAGAGTATATACATATATTTTATATTTTTATATTCTTTATTTTTTTAAAAAGTTACTTTAACAATTTTAGACTAAACAAATATAAAAACTGTTTAATCTAAAAGATTAATATAAAATTATAATTATTGCAGTCCAATACAAAGAAATTGAATATTTAGCGATTAACACATCATTAAAAAAGGGGTTTTCGAAAAAAGGGATTACTTATTTTTTTGTGATCGACTACTATTATATTAGACGAGAGTCTACCATTTATATTTATTTTTAATTTTAAGTTTTTGAGTAACCATTTAGACTAAATTTGTTTGGAAAATACATTTGGTAAATTTTATTGTTTTGAGATTTAGGAATAAAAACCGGAGCCAAACTAGAACTAAACTATTTTTACGGGATTAGTTCTGCTTTGGTTTCACAACTACATGTTGGAAACATAACACAAGATATGCTCGATGGAAATATAAACAACGTGCTGAAAATCAACATTTTATTTAATTTATAACATGAGAAAAATATTCAATGCAATGATAATATCATGCAATTATTGACAGGTGATTAAATTTTACCTCATCATGCGGCATGTTTGCCCTAACTAGTGAAAATAGAGCCACACAACACCAGCAGCCAAACACCCCTTTGAGTGTGACAACCAAAGGTTCAGATAAGGGTCCATGATGACCGACAATTGAAGGCCAAATTGAATAATCAGGTATATTACAAACTCATAATATATATCTATAAATTTATTCACAATTCAAAATAAATAGTTCAGATTCACTTTAAAAAGGGTGAAAGGTGGTTCGAGAGTAACTGAGCTAGCTTCCACAGAACGGCCATCAAGTTAAAACAGCTACACAACTCACTTTTACGAGAAAGTCGACCAATTCCTTCAAGAGAACGGAATTCAAGTTATCGACCCAAAAGAAAAAAAAAAGGTGTTTCAGATATTTATATCACGTGTATGAATTCAGGTGTTACAGATATTTATATCACGTGTATGAATTCCTTACTACAAGAGTATGACCCACATCACATACGTACAATTTAATTTGGATTATTCACGTCAAGCTGTGAATAAAAAATTATTGATATATTTTAGGAGTTTATAACATTTTTGTTGAACAATAAAAAAAAAAGAGAGAGAGAGAGAGAGAATTCCAAAAGTAAAACTTGGAAATAATCCCTAGATCATTTAAAATGGGTGGACCAGATATACTTAATTGTGTGGGAGCTACACATTCAAGTAAATCTAATCCATCCATTTTGAATTTTGAAATTGTTTTGAAGTAATGTTTCTGAATTTGTAGAAGTGGTGTTGAATAATGAAGCATGGCCAGTTGGCTGAGCTTCACCTTCCATCCTACTCATCTGTAAGTATATAAATTAACCCTTGTGCTTATATTTCATCTCCTTGTCACTCTCTCTTGTTGTTTTCGGGAGATTGGGCATATAATTCCAAAGACTCCCGTCATGATCAAACTTGGGCGACCGACCTTTCAATTATAGGGTACCCTCCAGGTGTGGGTTGGGCTTTTTTTTTTGGGAAGTTGTTATGGTAGGAAATTAAAAAAAAAAAAAATCAACGAAAAAAAAATATGCACTTTCACAAAATATAAGATTTATGTGATACATTTAAAATTATGAGTACACGATGCCAAAGAGATGGCTATCTTAGGGCTTTAGAGAAATATGAATGTTAGTCGGACACGTTTAAGGATGGCACAACCAAGTCTTTAAATAAAATGAGAAAGAGTTTTATAGAAAGAGAGGTTGAGTAACATTTTTATTTGTCCCCACTCAACTTATTTACTGTCCGTTCAAGATTTATTTGGAGGTGGGCTGAGGCTCAGTGGTTTTTTTTTTTTTTTTGACATTTCTAAATTTTAATACATTAAAAATCATTAAATTATGTATAGAATTTTTATAATTTATATATTATTTTTGGGAAAAAAAAATCCTAACCGTGGGGTGGAGACCAGGGGAAAGCTTTTGGGGGTATAACGGGAAGCAGAAGCACCCATGTGAGCACACTGCCCAGTGAGTCTTGGGGAGTTGGAAGTTTGAAAGGGATTAGGTCCAGTCAAACCATTGGGAATCCATGGCATGGAAGTTAGTGTGTAGGGGTTGATGTGTTCTTATGGGTAAATTATATGGTACTTCTGGAGTATGCCATGTCACATTACTTTTGAGATATAAAAATATTTAATATATATACACACACGAAGTGGGTTTGAAAAGTTGTTAGGAACTTTTCAGAGTAATATGTTAAGAAATTGCATGTGTTACTCTTTGCAAATGAAAAATATTCAATACACACTAGGTGGATTAATTACTCTTTGTCTTCTGTCTATGCAATAAAGATAGGTTAACATTGTCTCACTCAGAGTATCTGTATTATTGAGAGTGAGTACCGATTACACAATGTCACATAGCGTTGCGTGGCAATCGAATAATTTTTTAACTAGATCATCTGTCTCTTATACTTATCAATAAATATGGACTAATATTAGAGTAAGTATATAATAGTCCCAGACCACAATGTGACATTGTCTATATGAGCTTCTATCCAATAACGACATAAAGATACTATGGGTGAAACAAGAGCAATGCTACTCATGTCGAGAACTTGGCCAAACTCCTGGCCGAATCCATATATGTGAATGAATTGCATTGGATAGTTATTTGGATCTACAAGATTATTTATCAATTAATAGAAAACACCTGTTCGGTTTGGTGGTATTCGGCCAGTTGAGTAGACCACTCTATCATTTTTCGATGAAACAATATTAGTCTACATTTGTTGTGTAAATAGGTGATAAGAGTGACTCACTTAATGTGTATCGATTGAGTATTTTTATTTTTCAAGGGTACCTCAGATCACTGCTTACATGGTTCTCCAGAAGTACCTAATAATTAATTTGCCCCAATATTATTTTACATGAAATATTTTTTACTATATTATTAAATAAAAATATTATATAAACAACAGCCAGCCCATTAATACTCCATGACTATAGAATAATTAATTGTTCCATTTTGTGGTGTACCCGTTACCATTACCTTCTCGTGTCAGAAATTTTTAAGGGCACCAGCTATATAACCATCTTCTTGTTCAATAGATTTGGGTTTAAATAATGTTACCCTTCCCCCTGACAGTCCTCTTGGGATTCATAACCGCTCTAAATAACTTGCCAAAAAACTAACCTCAATGGTACATCTGTCTTCAATTGGAAGCCTTTAATTGCTCATGTCTCCGGATGAAAAAATTATTTAGTAATTTTGGGTTATTATATGGTATTATTTATGTAGTATTTTTAATAAATAAAAATATACGATACACACTAAGTAGGTTTTTATTGTCTCTGCTTACCTAGTAAAGATGAGCCCACATTATTCTATGCATAGTATTTTTTGCTACATAATTAGATAAGAACACTACCAAATAATTACTCATTCGGATGGGATAAAATTTACGAAAAATTAATGAACAGTCTAATTTATAGGCCGTTTATTGTTTTTCATCCAGTATAATATTTCTTAACGAGTAAGGTCTATTCTTATAAAAATTTTAACACGTAAGATCGTCTATTGATGCGTGTATGATTTTTTGAGATAAAAATACTCTATGTACAGATAAATTTATCTGTCTTATTGTCAGTACACGTATAAAGAACACATATAAATTTATCTGTACTTTTCATAACATATATAAACAATATAGATAAATTTATCTGTTTTATTGAAAACACGTGTAAGGTGTTATAATTGAACATATGAATTATCTATCTTATTGTAAGTATGTATAAAAAATACAGATAAATTTATCTGTACTTTTTCAAAACATGTATAAAAAATACAGATAAATTTATCTGTTTTTTATTGAAAACACGTGTAAAGAATATATAAATTTATCTGTCTTAAAGAACAAATATAAATTTATCTGTTTGTATATTAAATAGATAAATATTAAACAGATAAATTTATCTGTTTACTAAGTATTTTTGGGAGAAATTACGTAGTTGGATATTGCGCATTAAAATTTATTTTTTTGAAATTTTAGCTAAAATCTCCTAAAATTTAAATCTCTTGGCTTATTTTTGATAACAAGTTGTGTTAATTTATTCATCATTCAAAGCTACACTTCATCAAAATAGAGTTGAAAAAGTTTAGATTCTGCCATTCCGGACAGTTTCTCGTGTGCAGAGGCAAAGTAACTTAATCGTTCACCACCTAACTAAACAAGCAGTGGAGGCCAATAGGGAGCTTCTCTAAATTGAACAAGTGTCTGTTCGGTTTCTTTCTCAGTAAACTTGGATACTTAAGAGTACAACTCCCTGATTTTCTACTCTGATTCTCTACTCATCGCGTCTAATCAATATGGCTATCGCAGGGAAAGAAAAAGAGTTTGAGAAGGTTGGTAATGGTTGGTGGTTTTTGTCTATTTACGTTTGGTACTTCCATCTACCAAGTATACGATTTTGTTTTCTGCATGTGGTAGTCCAATCTCTTTTATTATTTTGATATTCATGTTGAGAAGGTTGGTAATGGTTAGTGATTTTTGTTAAAAATTTTATTTTGAATTTAAAATGAATGATTTAAATTTACTTATATATTGTGTGAATTATACTGTAAGAAAATTTGAGCTATTTATTTTAAATTTTGAATAACTTTTTTAAATTTATAGTATTGTTGTAAGAAAATATCCACGTCATTATTGATCACGGGTAATGATGAAGACTACTTCATAAATGATTATCGATATGTACATGCATGCGTGGTATTTAAAAATTAAAATAGTTAAAAAACTTAAATAGTATTAAAATAATTTAATTTTTAAATTGTGAGCCGTTGTATTTTTAAAATTAGGTAAAAAAAGAAAAGCTAAATGGATAAAATCGAATGAGGATATTTTGGTAATTAAAAATTGGCAAAGTTTTATTTTAAAGAAACATCAAATGAGAATTCTCTTTGTATCTATTAGTATAGATTTACCACAAATATTAATTTGCTAATTTTGTCACTGTAACAAATTGATTCTCTTATGACGAATCAATTTTGTCTCTAAAAATATATATTTTCTCACTAAATACAATTGGAGATAAAAACACATCCTTGCTATTATCGTCACTATAGGATCGTTGCAAAAAAGCATTTCATGGTGGAAATGTATTTTATCGCTAAAATTTTGACATTTTGTGATGAAAAAATTAAAACCCTTGCTAAATTTTTGACATTTGCGACAAAATTTTTGTTGGAAAAAATTAAATAAAATTGTCACAATTAATATTTCGTCACAAAAAATTAAAATACAATTTACATAAAATAATTAGGTGACAATTTTTATTTTACAAAAAATATAATTTGTGATAAAAATATCACAGCTTACTTCCACAACACCATTGCACCACTCTTTGATTATTAAAAATATTTATTATATTTATCATTCTTCTTCCACTGTTAATGGTTTTTTTCCGTTAATTTCTGTAATTAATCTAATGACTTAATAGACAATAATCAAGTAGTAAGATTTTGAATTTATGTCATTAGTAATTTATGGTTGATTTTTATATTGTAGAGTTTAATTGATATGCTTATTTTTTTTTTCAAATTCAAAATAACTTTGTATATCTGTTAAAAAAATATTTAGAATTTAAATAACTAAAGTCTATTTATACTCCTTTAACAATGAAATTGAAATCATATCATCGCTAATATTATCACAAAAAAATATGAATTGGTGATGAAATATTATCATCACTAATAAATGAATATTATTTCATTACGAAAAATAAAATTTATGTCCAAAGAATATATATTGCGACATTAAATTATCGTCAATAATAACTAATGGTCCTTTTGCGAGGAAATTTTTTTTTTATCAAAAATAAACATCTATTATAACGAAATATTTTTGTCACTAATAAATAACTTTTTGTGATGATAAAATAAATTTGTCACAAAATGGTTTGTATCGAGGATAAAAATAGAATTTTCTAACTAAAAAGTTATCTTTAGAGAGAAACATAAATATTGTCATTATATTTTGTCATAAAAAAATCCCTTTTTTTTTGTAGCGTGGTGGGCAAATGGTGGTGGTGGGCAAATGGTGGCGATTGTGACGATGACAATGGGATGGTGCAAGTAGCAATGGTTGTAATGGAGGGGTGGTGGTATTTACGGGTGTACAAAAATTTCAAAAGAATCATTAAATCGGTTTGGACTGATCCGAATCGTATGGTTTGGTCCAGTTCTAAAACGGTATGGTTCTGATTCTTAATTTTCTAGAACCGTTGTATACGGCCCGATTCTCGATTTTTATTAAAGAAAGTCGTTCTAACTAAACCGGACTATTTTTTGTAAGAATATATATATCTTTAATAATTAATATTTCTTATTTCTTTTTTTAAGTTACTTTAATAATTTTAGTCTAAACAAATATATTAAAAAAAATAAAAATAGCTTAGAATAAAATAGTCTAAAGATATTAATATAAAATTACAATGAGTGCATTCTAATACAAAAAAAATTAAATATTTAACAATTAACACATCACTAAATAAAATGGATTTGAAAAAGGTTTGCTTATATTTGTGATCGACTACCATTGTATTAGACGAATGCATTTCCCTATTATTTAGTTTTCAATTTCAAGTTTTTGAGTAACAATTAAGAAAATTTATTTGAATTATGTATTTAATAAAATTAATTTTGAGCTTTAAAAATGAAAAATCGTAACCGAGCCGTTTTTACGGATTGGTTCTGATTCGGTTTCACAATTACAACGGTTCAGTTCTGATTCTAAACTTTTTGGGACAGTTACTATCAATTCACTTCTTGAATTTGCTTGAAATGGACCAATTCGATTCGTGTGCACCTCTAGTGGTGTTAGAACAAACTTTTAAATTTTTAATTTTTTAGAAATAAAGTTATATTAAAATTCAAGACACAAAAAATAGTCGAGTATGAAAGTAATTGAAAGCATAAAAAGATGTTGTTTATGAGATTGTGAGGCGTGCTGAATACTGTCTTAAATATGATATTCGTCCCGATGTGATGGTTCAAACGGAATTATTCAACTCTAAGGTACAACCCAAGAGTTCATAAGTGTTCCTCATCGTGCTCACGTCTACTAAGAGGATTTAAACGACTCAAGAACCAAAATTACCCACATTATATAAAATAACAAAATAGTATCATAAAATACTTTTTCTTTCTTCTCATATTTAGCCTGTGTTTGGCTTGGCTTTTAAGTCAAGTTTTTTGACTTTTTCTACTAAAAAAAGTCACTTGGTTTGGGTTAACGAAAAAAAGTCAAATTTTTTTTTTTACTTTTTTCCCACAAAAAGTCATGATTTGACACCTACTTTTTTACAAAAAAGTCAAAAACTTATAAACTACTAAAAAAAGCTTATCCAAATACAGGCTTAACCTTTTTCCCCATCCTCCAAAACCTTAGAAACCTTCACTATTTATAGGAAAATAATACGAAAAAAATATGATAGAATATGATTAATATCAATAAACACAATTAATTTTATAACAGAATATTAGTAATAATAATAAATAAACATAATGAATAGGCTATTAAAAGCGATCTATTTAAATTTGTAACAGACAAAAATAATTATATAAATAATATTTTGGGTATATTTCATTGACCCCCCCTGAGATTTCTGACAAAAACAGAAACCCTCCATGTGGTTTCAAAAATTGCACTAGCACTCCTTTAAATTTGATTTTAACATCAATGAGACCCCAATCGTTACAATTTTAGTTCAATTTAACGGAAACCACCGTCCCACCCCAAAATCGCCCTCAAAACCACTATCTACCTCAAAACCACCAGCCCCCCATTCGCCAAAACCACTACCCCCAAACCACCAGCCACCCTCACTCAAACCCCCACTGTCCCCGTCGCCCCCCCCCCCCCGCCCAAGCCACCAC